>FNXX01000202.1:0-25484 GCA_900108845.1 Iljinskaea planisiliqua | reverse complement strand
AACAATGAATATCACTTGATATATGCTTTGTGGGTATCACAAATGAGGAATGAGAAGCATAAATACTTTTTTCTCATTCATTGGGAGACCACATTAATCAACTAACCGAATGCACGTTTCAAGCTATGTGCATTTCCTAGAAGACAAGGCCTTTCATGCTACCAAATATTGGAGCGAGTTTAAAGACCTGACCCAATCACCTTCAGGAATTGCTTCTAGCTTACGGTTCCTTTTGGAACATCTTGGTAACGATCCAGGGAATGGGGTGCAGTCTTCTCCTTTTGTTCAAGAAACGGTGGCCCTTGAGTTTCCTGTTCAAGCACTAGTTCCTGTACCTACTGATGATCAACATGATCAAGATCAGGAGGAGGCCAATGCAGACAGTCATGGAGACACAACTATAGAAGAGTCAGCCGAGTCGGTCATTGCACCATCTGAGGACTCTGATGATGAAGCTCAACATGCTCCAGCTGAAGAACTAGTGGTCCATTTCCGTCGAAGTACAAGAGTCAGGAGAGACCCTTCTAACTGGATCAACACTCGCGTCTACTACAACAGTCAGGCCGTTGCTCATCCAGAAATCAAAGCTGTCTGCTCTCTTGCCCTTTGCCATCTGAGCACCTTGCCTTCCTCACCAAGATTGAAGCTGAGTCATTCCATCCACATATGAGGAGGCCATGACCAAACCACAATGGAGGGATGCGATTGTAGCTGAGGTGGGAGCTATGGAGAAGAACCATACATGGGATGCTCCGGTTCTTCCTAGAGGCAAGAAGGCGGTCACGTCTAGATGGGTCTTCACCATTAAGTACAAGACCAATGGCGACATCGACCGCTACAAGGCGTGACTGGTAGCTAGAGGCTTCACACAGACCTATGGAAATGACTACAAGGACACCTTTGCACCGGTCGCCAAACTACCCACTGTAAGAGTTGTTTTAGCTTTGGCTGCTAACCTATCTTCGGAGTTGTGGCAGATGGACGTCAAGAACGCCTTCTTGCAAGGTGACCTTGAAGAGGAAGTGTACATGCGACCGCCTCCGGGCCTGGAGGACACCATTGATCCAGGACAAGTGTGCGGTTGAGAAAGGCCATCTATGGTCTAAACAATCACCAAGGGCTTGGTACCATAAGCTCAGCCGCACGTTATGGATCAAGGTTCAGGCGATCCGAAGCCGATCACAGTCTCTTCACCACAAATCCTCCAAGGTATAGTAGTGGTCGTCGTTTATGTAGATGACTTGATCTCTCTGGCGACAACAAGGAAGGTATCCTCGCACTCAAAACTCTCTTCAAGCTTATTAGACATTAAGGATCTTGGTGAGCTCAATATTTCTTGGGCATAGAAGTGTGTAGGTGTTCTGACGGCATTTTTCTTCCCAAAGAAAGTATGTTCTTGATTTGTTGAATGAGACAGGTACAATGGAGGCTAAGCCGGCTGTGAGTCCCTTGAAGATGGCTACAAGGTCAATCGAGAGGGGGAGAAAGAGGATGAGCCATTTGAAGATCCTGCTTATACCGCAAGCTAGTGGTAAGTTGATCTATTTAACACTTACTAGACTGACTTATGCTTTTGTGTGAACCAGGTCAGTCAGCACATGAAGGTTCCTACGAAGTATCATTGGACCATGGTCCAGAGAATCCTCAGATACCTCAGGGGGAGCTTGGACCACGGCATTTGGATGGGAAAGAATGAGAGCACCGAAATCGTGGGATACTGTGAAGCTGACTGGGCTGGAGATAGAGTGGACAGGAGGTCCACAACTGGTTATTGCACATTCATTGGAGGCAACATGGTGACCTAGAAGACCAAGAACCAGAAGGTGGTGGCATGTTCAACAGCGGAAGCAGAGTATAGAGCCATGAGGAAACTGACAAACGAGTTGACATGGCTGAAGGGGCTTCTGACCGATCTTGACATTCAGCAAACCACACCTATGACGATGCACAGCGACAACCAGGCGGCCATTCATATTGCCTCAAACTTAGTTTTACACAAGCGAATCAAACATATAGAGGTGGACTGCCACAAAGTCCGGGAAAAGATCGTGGACGGGATAATTCTCCCTTGCTTCACCAGGAGTGAGGATCAGCTTGCTGACATATTCACTAAGGCCGCAAGACCAAAGGTGTGTGATCATATCTTCAGCAAGCCCGGCCTAGTGAGTTTGGCCCGAGGGTAAGCGCTTCCCTCGCCCATGAAGTGCATACTCTTTTCCTTAAACAGAGTTTTTCCCAATGGGTTTTATCTGTTAAGGTTTTTAACAAGGTGTATCTTCATGGGCACTCCAAGATGAGCATTCTAGGGTGATTCCAGAATGCTTAGCTTGAGGGGGAGTGTTGACCTTGGGCCGTACAGGCCGTACGGCCGGCCGTTCGTACAAAGCGGCAGTACGGGTGTACGGACCAACCAGAAGCGCAGAAGGGAGTTCTTGGCATGTGAAAAGCCCGGGCACAAGAAGACAAAGGAGGTTTCATAGGAAGCTTCCTAAAGGGGTGCGTGACCAGCTGGTCTAGTGACCGTTTATGGATAAGGGGACAGCTGGCCGTGCCATCCCTTTCCTCTTTTGGTAAAAGATTCCTCTGGTCGGCTACTTTATGACGCGCCTTCTGTCCTTAGATCATCAGGTATATTCTATCAGAGTCTCTCTATATGTATGCGTGTTATCACCTATTGTAAACCTAAATCTTTGAGTTCTTCATAATGAAATCTTTAGTTCACTCTCATTCTTTCTTATTCTCTCTCGTTCTCTCTTAAATCTCTCTTGCAAATCCTCTAAATCTCGTTTATATTCTGCATAAACTCACAAGGAGGAAGACTTGGACTTGCCGGCTTAAGGAAAGCTGCTAGTGACCAGAAGAGCTCTGAATGTCGAGGCCAGGATCAATGACCAAGCTCAGCGAGAAAATCTCTTTCACACCCGATGCCTTATACAAGACAAGGTATGTAGCTTGATTATTGATGGTGGGAGCTGTACCAATGTGGCTAGTGAGTCCCTTGTCAGGAAATTAGGCATGGAAACTCAGAGGCATCTGCGGCCATACAAGCTAGAGTGGTTGAATGATGTTGGCGAGATTCAAGTCAAAGAACAGGTAGAGGTGGCCCTTGCTATTAGCCGATATGAAGACAATATCCTTTGTGATGTGTTACCAATGGACGCCAGCCATATACTTCTGGGACGACCATGGCAGTATGATAAGCGAGTGATGCATGATGGCTTCTCCAACCATCATTAGTTTGAGCATCGACGCAAGAAGATTACTCTTGCGCCTCTAACTCCCCAAGAAGTTCATCAAGATCAACTTCAGCTAAACAAAAGCCGCAACCGAGACCAGACCCATACCGAGGCTATGGGTAAGAAGCTAAACTTCTATGTCAAGGCAAACCAGGTGAGAAAGACTCTTTGTTCTCAACAACCCATTATTTTTCTTTTGTTTAAGAAAACAGTAATGACTAAGTCTGACCATACACCGGAGCTTCCGAGTGAACTCAAGCAACTATTGCAGGACTTTAGCGATGTGTTTCCAGAAGGAAACCCGAGTGGTTTGCCTCCCATACGCGGTATTGAGCACCAAAATTATTTTGTGCCAGGAGTTTCGTTACCAAACTGACCGGCTTATCAAACTAACCCTGTGGAAACCAAGGAGCTACAAAAACAGATCGTTGAGCTCATGGAGAAAGGATACATCCGTGAGAGCATGAGTTCTTGTGCCATACCTGTTCTCTTGGTGCCCAAGAAAGATGGAAGCTGGCAGAAGTGTGTTGACTGCCGAGCAATCAACCAAATCAAAGTTAAGTATAGACATCATATCCCTCTTCTTGAGATATGCTAGATGAACTCCACGGTTCAAGTGTATTTCTAAAATAGATTTGAAAAGTGGGTACCATCAGATTAGGATGAAGGAAGGGGATGAGTGGAAAACTGCCTTTAAAACAAAACTAGGATTGTATAAACGGTTGGTTATGCCATTTGGGCTTACTAATGCACCTAGTACATTTATGAGGTTGATGAACCATGTGCTTAAATCGTTTATTGGCAACTTTGTAGTTGTCTACTTCGATGACATACTGGTCTATAGTAAAAATTTGCAAGTTGTCACACTTGAAATTGGTTCTGGAAGTGCTTAGGAAAGAATAGTTTCATGCTAACCTTAAGAAATGCACATTTGCTACAGATAGTATCGTGTTTCTTGGCTTTGCTGTAGGATCTGATGGCATCAGAGTGGATGAGGAAAAGGTAAAGGCCATTCGGGATTGGCCTACTTCTAAGACTGTTGGTGAAGTTCGAAGCTTCCATGACCTCGTTGGGTTCTACCACTCACGGAAGTTCTAGAAAAGTGTGGGCTTCAAATAGGAACAAGCCCAAGAGGAATCATTTCAAGAACTCAAAGCTAAGTTGCCCAATGCTCCTTTACTTATTCTGCATTATTTCACTAAGACCTTTGAGATAAAATGCAATGCTGCAGGAGTTGGTATTGGTGCTG
This sequence comes from Iljinskaea planisiliqua, assembly GCA_900108845.1. Lineage (NCBI taxonomy): Eukaryota > Viridiplantae > Streptophyta > Magnoliopsida > Brassicales > Brassicaceae > Iljinskaea > Iljinskaea planisiliqua. Next base: position 20,999 of record FNXX01000202.1, on the reverse strand, counting down.
TGTTGATGCAGGAAGGAAGACCAGTTGTATTCTTTAGCGAGAAGTTGGGAGGAGCAACCCTGAACTATCTTACTTATGACAAGGAGCTCTACGCGCTGGTAAGGGCCTTGCAGACTTGGCAACTTTACTTATGGCCAAAATAGTTTGTGGTAGAGACAGACCATGAGACTCTCAAACATTTGAAATGTCAGCAGAAGCTCAACAAACTACATGTTAGATGGGTAGAGTTTATCGAAACTTTTCCCTATGTGATTAAGTATAAGAAAGGAAAAGAAAATTTTTGTTGCTGATCCTCTGTCTATGAGATATGCTTTTATCACGGTTATGGATGCTAAAGTCTTAAGATTTGGGCAGATAAAGGAAATGTATGCTTCAGACTTAGACTTTAAGAAACCGTATATTGCTAGTTCTAGGTTTGCTTCAGGAAAGTACTTTAGGAATGATGGATTCTTATTCTTATCTAACCGGCTTTACATTCCTAACTGTTCTTTGAGGAATTTGCTTGTCAGGAAACCACACGGTGGTGGTTTGATGGGCCATTTTGGCATTGACAAGACTCTTAAGACCATGCAGGATCACTTCTATTAGCCAGGACTAAAGAAGGATGTGATCAAGGTATCTACTCGTTGTGAGGTTTGCAAGCGAGCAAAGGCCAAGGCACAGTCAACAGGTAAGTATCTCGCTTTGCCTATTCCTGATCAACCTTGGACAGACATTTCAATGGACTTCGTATTAGGACTACCCCGAACTAGGACTGGTAGAGATTCGATTTTTGTGGTGGTTGATAGGTTCTCTAAGATGTCTCATTTTATACCTTGTCACACTACTGATGATGTTGTGCATATTTCTGATATGTTCTTTAGAGAAGTGGTACGTTTGCATGGTACCAAGTTTTTGAGCCATTTTTGGAAAACCTTGGGGGCTAAGTTAGGAACAAAACTTTTGTTTTCGACAACTTGTCATCCGCAAACTGATGGTCAGACAGAAGTTGTGAATAGGACCTTGTCTAATTTTCTTAGGGCTGTTGTGAAAAATAACTTAAGAAATTGGGAAGATTGTTTGCCTCATGTCGAGTTTGCCTAAAATAGTATCATGCATTCAGCTACTAAGTTTTCACCATTCGAAATTGTTTACGGGTTCAATTCCTTGTCTCCCATGGATTTGATTTCTTTACCTTTGAGTGAAAGGGGCAGTTTGGATGGGAAAAAGAAAGCTGAACAAGTTAAGAAAATTAGTGAGAAGACAAAGGAAAACATCGAGAAATGGACCAAGCAATACGCGGCCAAAGCCAACCAGCATCAGCTTGATCAAACCTTTGAAGAAGGGGATCTTGTGTGGATTTGCCTAAGGAAAGACCAGTTTCCTAACGAAAGGAAATCAAAGCTTCTACCTAGAGTTTATGGACCATTTGCCATTACCAAAAAGATCAATGACAATGCGTACCAAGTTGATCTTCAAGGTAAGTACAATGTTAGTTCCAGTTTAAATATTTCTGACTTAATTCCTTTTCTTGCAGATGATATGGATTTGAGGGCAAATCCTTTTCAATGGGGAGGGGGTGATATAGTCATGGATCAGGATGGACCCGCGGACGAAGAGCGGGGATGTGATCACATCCCGCAGACGGAAGCTGAGGAAACCAGGATGGAGATTGCCTGAGGAGACCTTACGAACGACTGCAGGACGAGGCTCCACGATCGAACTGTGTTCCGTATCGATCCAACACGACTGGGAAGTGAACTAAGGCTGGAAACTCGACCGGAAGAGACAATTCCTCGACCCAACCGTGAAGGACTTCGACCAAGAGAGCATTCTGAAGCTTTGGGTCGAGACCATATTGCCTTGGTTCATTCGGACCTTGGGATTGGTCGAGGGTCGGACTATCTCGACCGGTGGAACTTTCACCCGGGTACAAACTGATCAGCTCAGGACCAACTTGGGGTTAATCTTTCCCAACCTCATAATACACGACCGTGATCTAGGTCGAAGGACTCGACCACAGCCATGTGACCGGGTAGCCGAAGGGGTCACTTTGACCATATTTAATTATTTCACCAAAAACTTATGTCTAGTTTTTAGTGCCACAACCAAGTTCTTTTAACAAGATTTCTTATAATTATGTATTTGATTTCAACTTGTAGACACTTTTGTTCAAATTTCTATTGAAACTTTATTTTCGAGAATTGATATTCTCTCCTTGTTCTTCGTGAGCAATTTGTTGTTCGGTGCGTCATATCTGTTCAACAGCCCTGATCCGACGAGTTGGTGAGTCATATCCAAGGTTGGCCAAGGGAATGAATTACCAGAAGACTTCTGCATCTTCTTTCTGGCGGTACATTCGATCCACCCTGCTCCTTGACGTGAAATTCACTTCCTGCTTCATATCCAACTAAAATATACCATAATTCAAGTGAAATTTCTTTGGGCAAGTTTGTATTAGTTTGCCTCCAAAGACTTTTTCCAAAGCATCGTGTAGTTTCAACAAAACATCATGCTGTTTTACGGAGACTTTGTGTCATATCATTACCAAATCTGTCGAGATGTTTTCGCATAAATCAAATCAAGACGCTAAACCGGAATTATTCAAAGGAAGAATCAAACCGGAGGCAGAAAATAAGATCGTGTCGAGTCCATAAAAAATGGCATCGTGGGCTGGACCAGAGCTTCTTTAAGTCCGTGGAAAAGATGGTAGAAAAAGGTCCCACATTGCTTAAAAACTTTTTTGAGGGTTCAGATCTTCGAGTATATATAGATAACCATGTTTAGGATTTTTACACATTCAACTTTTTCGTATTTTACGGCTTATAAATTAGATACTAGTTTTGCTTACAAATATTGTACGAAAATATTATTCAAAAAAATATTTCCGATCTCTTTTCTCAAGCCTTTCTTAAAAAAATTGGATTCCTAAATTTATACTTATTAAATTTGGTTAGGGTGAATTTTGACTCCCACAACAATATTTGAGATTGAAGTTGTTTAATCAGAATTGCTGAGCTTGCTGGTACTTCTTCGTGATGCCAAGTGTTTCTCTCTCTTTATATCGAGTAAATCATGGCCTAGAACACATACTGAACAAGGAAACTCTTCGCTCAATTAAGGTCTTATCTGATAGATATGCGATAAAGTCATTCCAAGATGCCGAGTAACTAGTTGTAAGAAAAGTTTCATTAGAGTATGCCAAATTTCGGATGAGTAACGACAAATGAAGATCAAATGACCTTTTGTCTCCATTGGATCATTATAAATTGCACAGTTGGCTGTTGCCGCTATGTTCCAACCAAACATTCTATGCATGCTGAATTGTAAAAATGATATGTGTTTTGGAAAATCCCCAAAATGTTTTTTACAAAAATCTAGGACCAAAAAAATCAAAGAAAGTTAAATTTTTACACTTTTATAATCTTTTCTTGCATTGGTTTCTTAAACATTTAATCATCATTATTAATGTAAATTGGTTTTGGTTAAGTCTGAATTGTTTGTTTTTTACTAATTTATGTGGTTTAGTTCCGTTTACTATTTGTCTCTTCTATATAAATACTTGTACATGTAGATATTGAATAATAATTAATAAGAAAAAGAGATTGTCTTCTCTAGAAGCTTCTTCTCCATTGCTCTCAACTCTGTAGATCCTAAAATATGGTATCAGAGCCAACAACATCGCTTTTTCTTTGATCTCACCTTCGTTGCTCTCGATTTTTGTCCTACATCGATTGATTCTCCATCAAGATGGTCTCTGTGAAGAAAATCCTGTGACGATGTACTCGTACCAAGGCTTCTACGAGTTCAACTCAGAGTCCAACTCGGACCTCGACTCAGTCTCTCCAGGTCCAGGATTCTGCTCTGTCTACTCCATCTGTTGTTGTAAACCCCACCATCGGAGCTCCTCCAACAGCTATAATGGCTGATTCACTTGATCCGAGTCACTCCCCTTTGTTTATTCATAGTGTAGATCATCCTGGTTTGCAACTTATATCCCTTCGTCTAGATGATCCTAACTATGATGATTGGAATGCTGCTATGAAGATTGCTTTGGATGCAAAAAATAAGATCGGCTTTATTAATGGTTCCTTAGTCGGCCCAGCTGAATCGGAACCCTCGTTTCGTCTCTGGTCTCGGTGTAACAATATGGTGAAATCCTGGCTGTCAAACTCTGTTTCTCCTCAAATCTACCGCAGTATCTTAAGCTTAAATGATGCAGCGGATATTTGGCGCGATCTCCATGGAAGATTCGACATGACAATTCTTCCATGCACGTTTAATCTGATGCAAGAGATACAGGACCTTTGTCAAGGATCTATGTCCTTATATGATTACTACACCACCTTGAAGACCTTATGGGATAATCTTGATAGCACTGATGAACCTGAGATGATTTTCATTTGTGGCAACGCAGATAGCATGAGGTTTAATAGAGTTCAGGCTCTCCACATGTACGAATGTCTCTTTTCCCAAACTCAATCACCAATGAAAATACGATTTATTGGAGTGACAAGCGATTACACTTAGAATAGTAAACTAGTGAAGAATCGTCGGCTTAACCCGAGCGATTTCTTCCTCAAGACCTCAGTCTCGTTTATCAATTCCAAGCTAAACATAAAAGAGAGTCTAAAACGCTTATTTATAGTAGCAATTACATAACGGCAAAGCTGCTACATGGGACCGCGTATTTTATTCAAACTCCTTTTTACGTGCCTTCCTGCACGACAACTCCTTCCTTCTTCCTCTTCATGACATAGCATTGCTGTAGCTTATCGATACCCCCGCTTTATCGAGCAGCTTGTTCCCAAGTGTATAATCTTGAAAGAGCAGTAAAATCTTTGTGCAGCACCCACGAATTAGTGTATTCCGCAAACTAAGCCACATCACCAATAACTCCAAACTGCCTTTGTCATTGTAACGTGTATCCACAACCTCGTCCGGGCTCACAACAATATCCCCCAAGTCAGATGCACTGAGTGGTAACGGCAAAACCTGATTGCGCTTTACCCAACACCGCCTTCAACTGCGAGACATGAAAGACCGGATGGATATCAGCCTCCGATGGTAAAGCCAAACGGTAAGTAGCCTTGCCAATGCGTTCCAAGACTTCATATGGACCAAGGTACTTCGCCGATATCTTCTGGCACACACGACGGGCAATGGAGTTCTGCCTATTGGGCTGAAGCTTGAGATATACGGAGTCCCCAACTGCATATTCAACATCTCTGCGATGTTTGTCCGCATTGTTCTTCATCAGTTGCTGAGCCATGCACCAGCTGAGCTTTGATATTACGTAACAAGGTGTCCCTTTCTAACAACATACTATCCAAATCAGCATTGTTAGTGGATTCCGATTCATAATGCAACAGAGATGGTGGCTCACGACAATAAACCACATGGAACAGACTAGTCTTCAGGAAAGTGTGATATGAAGTATTGTATCACAATTCATCCCAGCCCAGAAACTTAAACCAAACCTGTGGATGGCTAGAAGCAAAGAAATGGAGGTATGTTTCATGGAAACAGTTGATGACTTACGTCTGCCCATCTGTGTCAGGGTGAAAAGCTGTACTACTGAGCTTCGTACCACAACTCGAAATAGTTCTCTCCAGAATGAGCTGAGGAAAACCTTATACGATACAATAAAATTAGGAAACCCATGGAGGCGAAGGACTTCTCCCACAAACTTCTTTGCCACATCACGAGCCTGAAAAGGCTGTTTAAGGCCAACGAAATGTGTGTATTTACTAAGTCTATCATCAACCACGAAAACGACATTAAAGCCACAAGAGGTGTCTTCCCATATCGCATCTGGAATTGGCAACGGCTGAAGAAGGCCTGAGGGACACAGTGTTGAGTATTTGTGAGTCTGACGGACCTGAAACTCTGCAACGTAACACTGAACCGTTTAAAACAGACCCTCCCAATAAAACCACTGCTGAATAGGTTTAACCGTCTTCAATACCCCAAAATGACCACCCACATACTGTCATGACATTCAAACAACACCAGCGGAATGATTTTGGAGGAACTAGGTTTCACCAACCTCTGTTTATACCACAAACGATCATTCCTCACTGAGTCGCCACGTCGGCAAGTTGACTGACCCTGAAGTGGTTTAATCAATTCCCGAATTGTCTGATCCCTGCTATTTCCTTATATAGATCCTGAAACTGAATGGAGGTGGGAACCGTAAAGGGAAAGAGCAGAGACTGTGTCGAAGAGACCGGCTGCTCCATTCGAGACAACCCATCTGCAGCTTTATTCTGAATCCCAAGCTTATACAGAATAACAAACTCGTAACGCAACAATTTAATTCACCATTGCCGATACTCCATACTTACTTCACGCTGCTCTAATAATTACTTTAAGCTTTTCTGATCTGTATGAATAACAAACCAACAACCCAACAGATAGTGTTTCCACTTGTTGATCGCAAGTACTACCGTCATTAACTCGCGCTCTTATATAGGCTTGAGCTGCTCGCGAAATGTGAGACCATTACTGAAATATGCCAACGGGCCTGACTGCTGCATCAAAACAGTACCAACCCCACAGCCCAAAGCATCCCTTTCAACCACAAACTGCTTAGAAAAATCTGGCAACACTAGGACCGGAGTGGATATCATAGATTGTTTAAGGGTGTCAAAAGCGGTTTATGCTCCATGGACCAGACGAAGTTAATTCAGTTAATGGTTTGGCCAAAGACCCGTATCCCTTAACAAAGCGTCTATAATAACCAGTCAAACCCAAGAAGCCACGCAACTGTTTAACAGATTTTGGGGTAGGCCACAAACGCATAGACTCTGTTTACAGTACATCTGAAGCCACACCATTGTAAGTAATAATGTACCCCAAATACTCAATCTGAAACTGGCCAAATGAACATTTTTTACGATTAACAAGGAGGTGATTCTCTGCAAATATCGTCAACACTACTCTCAGATGTTCAGCATGCTCAGATTCCGTTGTGCAACTAGGACATCAACAAAGAAAACCGAGTGAAACGACCCAAGTACGGACGAAACAAATCATTCATCAAAGACTGAAATGTGGATGGAGCATCAGTAAGGCCAAAAGGCATTACCAAAAACACCCATCGTGCATCCGAAATGCAGTTTGGGAATATCACTCTTCTTCATTTGTATTTGGTGGTAACCTGCTGTAAGATGAAGCTTGGAGAAGATATTTTCCCCATGTAACTCATCCAATAACTGATCAATCATGGGAATGAGAAACTTACAAGACACTGTAGCTTGATTGACTGCCCTCTAGTCCACACGAAAACGCCACCCATTGTCTTTCTTCCTCACCAACAAAACCGGATTCGAGAAAGGACTACAACTGCTTTGTATGAGACCCTTGTCTAACATTTCAGCCACCATCTTAGACATTACTTCCTTATGGGCTGGAGGATATCGATACGGCCGAACGTTGATAGCCATCATCCCCGCTTTCATCGTAATAACATGCTCGCAGGATCCTATGCTTTCAACTTATGTACCGGACTTGATTCGATTTGGGGTAGAGCACGCGATGGCGTCCTGCCTATACGTAGCGGTCGAGACACATGCTGAGAAGATGACCTCTCACTCAACATCAGACAGAGCGTACAGGATTCCATCTTAACCACGACAGCGATATGATTCTGTAAGCCCTCTGGTTTCAGTCCTGTATAGAACTTGCTAACCAAATTGGTGTCATCAATCCCCTTGTCTTGCTTAATCAACTCTTCAAACTCACTGACATACTTGTGAATGGAGCCTGTTTGTTTAAGCGAACATAGCCTACTTCTAGGTTCATCATCCACCGACTCTGCAAATCTCTCCAACATACGCTGCTTGAACAGATAGCAACTACCAAAAGCTTCTTCCTCTGCCTCCCACAAATACCAATTGAACACTAACCCCGTGATACTCAACACAACCAGCTCAAGCTTCTCTTCTTCGCTGTACTGATCAGCACGAATGTAACGTTCCACCCGACATATCCAGTTATAAGGCATCGTTCCATCAAAGACAGGTAACTCAATCTTCTTCAACAAGCTTTCTCGACTTGCAAACACATGTTGATTCTTCCGATATCCTAACAATTGATCCTATAATTCCTCCACAACGATAAAAGATTATACCTGGATCTGAGGATTAGATGATCCACAAAGGGCCTTGCCTCTCGATCTCTTCAAGCTAGTATTTGCCTCGATCCGATTCAAAACAGCCAACACCCCTTTTCATTTGTTCCAGGATCGCACTCATTGAAAAAGTATGAAATCGAAAGTATAAAGAACTGCTTTTCTTTGTTAGATTTAGAAACTCTCTCAAAGTCTTATGGAACATCTCTCCATAGACTATCTACTTAAAAGCTACTGCTTGTTCTATTAGAATTAGGATCTTATCTAAATCTTATCTCATTTAGATTTCTAATCTATCTCTAAGATCATCTTATCTTAAGATAGTATTCTTTTTGAGTTTAAGAATTATCTAACATTCTCCCCCTTAATTCCAACTTGAATTCTGATGGTTCGCTTTCTTGTACTCCAATTAAGCTCCTCATCTCATTGAGAGCTAATGGTTTAGTAAGTATATCTGCCTTCTGTTCCACGCCTCGAACTTGCTCTACTTCGATTTGCCCGTTTTCAACACATTCTCGAATAAAATGGTATTTCGAATGTATGTGCTTACTTCTGCCATGAAACACAAGGTTCTTAGTTAGAGCAATGGCCGATTTGTGGTCGATTCTTAGTGTAACCTTCTCGTCTTTACTAAGAAATTCCCTCATCAATTCTTTTAGCCATATTGCTTGTTTTGTGGCCTCCGTGGCTGCCATAAACTCTGCTTCACATGAGGATAATGCGACTGTAGGTTGCTTCTGCGAAGTCCACATGATCAGCGATGAGTCAAGATGCCCTGAAGTACTCCTCCCATCATCAACATCAATATTGTGCCTACTATCATTATATCCGGTGATCTTGCTTGACCCGTTTCTTTTGAAGAATAAGCCTTGGTTGGTAGTTCCTTTTACATACCTCAGAACATGTTTAATAGCTTGTCTGTGACTCTCTCTTGGGTTCTGCATGCAACGACTTGGAACTCCAACAGCGTATGCTAAGTCTCGTCTCATATGAAGAAGATATCTCAGACATCCAATCGTTCTTCTATACTCTGTGACATTAATCTCAAGTTCCTTCTCATCCTTAGAGATATTTGTGTTTGAGTCCATTGGTACATGAGTCAAATTGCACGATTACATCTTCGTATCAATTATGATTTTTTTAGCATAACCTTCTTGTTTTATTTGAATTCCATCTGCTCCTTGGATTACCTCTATACCGAGATAGTATGTCAACTTTCCCAGATCTGACATCTCAAATTCTCTTGACATATCCTTCTTGAATTGATCAATGATCTTCCTTGATGTTCCTGTGACAAACAGATCATCAACATAGATTGCCACGATTTAGAGAATCTGTCTCATCTTTTTTTTAGATACACTGTTGGCTCCTTTACACATCTTTTAAAGGCCATCTCCTTTAAGACATGATCCAATTTCGTGTTCCAAGCTCTAGGAGCTTGTCGTAGACTAATGCCTTGTGGAGTTTATAGATTTTGTTATTTTATCCTTTTTTTACAAAACTTCCAGGTTGGCTTACATAGACTAGCTCGTTAAGGTCTCCATTTAAGAAAGCCGTTTTGCGTCTAGATAATGTATCTCCCAACCTTTTGTTGCTATGAGTGCTATGAGAAAGCTTATAGTTTCAATCCGTGCTACTGGTGAAAACATTCTTCGAAATCTAAACCATCTTGTTGCTGTACATAGCCTTTTGCCACAAACCTTGCTTTATATTTACTTATTGAGCCATATGCATTCCTTTTGATCTTGTAAATCCACTTTAAACCTATGGGTTTTATCCCATTCGGTTTTTCAGCAAGCTCCCACGTCTTGTTCTTTATAATAGAATCGTTCTCAGCTTTCATAGCTTCGATCCATTCGTGCAGATTCATGGCCTCCAAGTAATTATCTGGCTCTCCATCAATAGTTAGTAAGAGTTTCCCACCTTCTATTTCCACCAAGAGTATCTAATCGTTGAGGTGCCTGGGTTTGTTTATGATGCGGCCATATCTAGTCACAGTTTGTTGGTTCTCTGCATCCTCCTGATTCTCGCCATTATTAACATTGTCGTCTTCTACTTCGTTTTGGTTTATAGGTTGAGGTTCTTCCGGATCTTGATAATCATTATTGTTGTTTTGATTATTAACATATCCGTTTACATCTTCTAGCATACCTTTGTAAGACAATTTAAATATACTTGGCAGTCCATCAGACAGGTTTTCATCGCGAAAACCTGATTTTCGCCCCATCTGTCCGTCCCGAAAATCCATAAGACAGGTTTTCATCGGGGAAAACCAGATTTTCGCTCCGTCAGTCCGTCCCGTCAGTCCATCAGACAGGTTTTCATCGCAAAAACCTGTTTTTTGCCCCGTCAGTCCGTCCCGACAGTCCATCACACAGGTTTTCATTGGCGAAAACCTGATTTTAGCCCCGTCAGTCCGTCCCGACAGTCCATCAGACAGGTTTTCATATCGAAAACCTGATTTCCGCCCCATCAGTCCGTCCCGACAGTCCATCAGACAGGTTTTCATTGGGGAAAACCTGATTTTCGCCCCGTCAGTCCGTCCTGACAGTCCATCAGACAGGTTTTCATTGGGAAAAACCTGATTTTCGCCACGTCAGTCCGTCCCGACAGTCCATCAGACAGGTTTTCATTGCGAAAGCCTGATTTTCGCCCCATCAGTCCGTCCCGACAGTCCATCAGACAGGTTTTCATTGGGGAAAACCTAATTTTCGCCCGTCAGTCCGTTCCGACAGTCCATCAGACAGGTTTTCATCGCGGAAACTTGATTTTCGCCCCGTCAGTCCGTCCCGACAGTCTATCAAACAGGTTTTCATCGAGGAAAACCTGATTTTCGCCCCGTCAGTCCGTCCAGTCAGTCCATGTGACAGGTTTTCATCGCGAAAACCTGATTTACGCCCCCTCAGTCCGTCCCGACAGTCCATCAGATAGGCTTACATCGGGGAAAACCTGATTTTCGCCCGGTCAGTCCGTCCCGACAGTCCATGAGACAGGTTTTCATCGGGGAAAACCTGATTTTCGCCCCATCAGTCCGTCCCGACAGTCCATCAGACAGGTTTTCATTGGGAAAACCTGATTTTCGCCCCGTCAGTCCGTCCCGACAGTCCATTAGACAGGTTTTCATCGCGAAAACCTGATTTTTGCCCCGTCAGTCCGTCCCGAAACTCCATCAGACAGGTTTTCATCGGGGAAAACCTGATTTTCGCCCCGTCAGTCCGTCCCGACAGTCCATCAGACAGGTTTTCATCAAGGAAACCCTGATTCTCGCCCCATCAGTCCATCCAGTCAGTCCATCAGACAGGTTTTCATCGCGAAAACCTGATTTACGCCCCCTCAGTCGGTCCCGACAGTCCATCAGATAGGTTTACATCGAGGAAAACCTGATTTTCGCCCCGTCAGTCCATCCTGACAGTCCATTAGACAGGTATTCATCGCGAAAACCTGATTTCCGCCCCGTTAGTCCGTCCTGACAGTTTATCAGACAGTTTTTCATCAGGGAAAACCTGATTTTCGCCCCGTTAGTCCGTCCCGACAGTCCATAAGATAAGTTTTCATTGCGAAAACCTGATTTTCGCCCCGTCAGTCCGTCCCCACAGTCCATCAGACAGGTTTTCATCGGGGAAAACCTGATTTTCGCCCCGTCAGTCCGTCCCGACAATCCATCAGACAGGCTTTCATCGTGAAAACCTGATTTTTGCCCCGTCAGTCTGTCCCGAAACTCCATCAGACAGGTTTTCATCGGGGAAAACCTGTTTTTCGCCCCGTCAGTCCGTCCCGACAGTCGATCAGATAGGTTTACATCGAGGAAAACCTGATTTTCGCCCCGTCAGTCTGTCCCGACAGTCCATTAGACAGGTTTTCATCGCGAAAACCTGATTTTCGCCCCGTTAGTCCGTCCTGACAGTTTATCAGACAGTTTTTCATCGGGGAAAACCTGATTTTCGCCCCGTTAGTCCGTCCCGACAGTCCATCAGACAGGTTTTCATTGCGAAAACCTGATTTTCGCCCCGTCAGTCCGTCCCGACAGTTCATCAGCCAGGTTTTCACAAACGGTCATGACCAGCTGGCTTTATCCACAAACGGTCATGACCAGCTGGCTTTATCCACAAACGGTCATGACCAGCTGGCTCGTCGGTCTAATAGGAACCATCCTATAAGCTTCTTTCTTGTCCTCTTGTGACCGGGCTTTGCACATGCCTAACTTCTTCTGGGAAGCTTCTTAGAACGGTACGGTCGAGCTGGTGCGGCCGGCCTTGTACGGACGGTGAGGCCGTACGGTACGGACGCCCGGACTTTGCACACTCTCCAACCTTCTTCCACAGAGCTTCCCGGGACAAACGGTCGTGGATGTACGGCCGGCCTTGTACGGACGGTGAGGCCGTACAGTACGGACGACACGGCCGTACGTCCCAAGGTCAACACCGACAGTCCATCAGACAGGTTTTCATCGCGAAAACTGGAATTTTGCCCCGTCAGTCCGTCCCGACAGTCCATCAGACAGGTTTTCATTGGGGAAAACCTGATTTTCGCCCCGTCAGTCCTACCCGACAGTCCATCAGACAGGTTTTCATCGCGAAAACCTGATTTTCGCCCCATCTGTCCGTCCCGAAAATCCATAAGATAGGTTTTCATCGGGGAAAACCAGATTTTCGCCCCGTCAGTCCGACCCGTCAGTCCATCAGACAGGTTTTCATCGCGAAAACCTGTTTTTTGCCCCGTCAGTCCGTCCCGACAGTCCATCACACAGGTTTTCATTGGCGAAAACCTGATTTTAGCCCCGTCAGTCCGTCCCGACAGTCCATCAGACAGGTTTTCATATCGAAAACCTGATTTTCGCCCCGTCAGTCCGTCTCGACAGTCCATCAGATAGGTTTTCATTGGGGAAAACCTGATTTTCTCCCCGTCAGTCCGTCCCGACAGTCCATCAGACATGTTTTCATTGCTAAAACCTGATTTTCGCCCCGTCAGTCTTTCCCGACAGTCCATCAGACAGGTTTTCATCAAGAAAAACCTGATTTTCGCCCCGTCAGTCCGTCCCGACAGTCCATCAGACAGGTTTTCATCGTGGAAACTTGATTTTCGCCCCGTCAGTCCGTCCCGACAGTCCATCAGACAGGTTTTCATCAAGGAAACCCTGATTTTCGCCCCAGTCAGTCCGTCCAGTCAGTCCATCAGACAGGTTTAAATCGCGAAAACCTGATTTACACCCCGTCAGTCCATCCCGAAACTCCATCAGACAGGTTTTCATCAGGGAAAACCTGATTTTCGCCTCGTCAGTCCGTCCCGTCAGTCCATCAGACAGGTTTTCATCGCGAAAACCTGATTTTTGCCCCGTCAGTCCATCCCGACAGTCCATCACACAGGTTTTCATTGGGGAAAACCTGATTTTAGCCACGTCAGTCCGTCCCAACAGTCCATCAGAAAGGTTTTCGATGAAAAACTGATTTTCGCCCCATCAGTCCGTCCCGACAGTCCATCAGACAGGTTTTCTTTGCGGAAACCCTGATTTTCGCCCCGTCAGTCCGTCCCGACAGTCCATCAGACAGGTTTTCATTTGTGAAATCCTGATTTTCGCTCTGTCAGTCCGTCCCGACAGTCCATCAGACAGGTTTTCATTGCGAAAACCTGATTTTCGCCCCGTCAGTCCGTCCCGACAGTCCATCAGACAGGTTTTCATTGGGGAAAACCAGATTTTCGCCCCGTCAGTCCGTCCTGACAGTCCATCAGACAGGTTTTCATTGGGGGAAACCTTATTTTCGCCCCGTCAGTCTGTCCTGACCGTCCGTCAGACTGGTTTTCATCGCGAAAACCAGATTTTCGCCCCTTCAGTCCGTCCCGAAAATCCATAAGACAGGTTTTGATCAGGGAAAACCTGATTTTCGCCCCGTCAGTCCGTCCCGACAGTCCATCAGACAGGTTTTCATTGCGAAAACCTGATTTTGGCCTTGTCAGTCCGTCCCGACAGTCCATCAGACAGGTTTTCATTGGGGAAAACCTGATTTTCACCCCGTCAGTCCGTCACGACAGTCCATCAGACAGGTTTTCATCGTGGCAACTTGATTTTCGTCCCGTCAGTCCGTCCCGACAGTCCATCAGACAGGTTTTCATCAAGGAAACCCTGATTTTCGCCCCGTCAGTCCGTCCAGTCAGTCCATCAGACAGGTTTTAATGCGAAAACCTGATTTACGCCCCGTCAGTCCGTCCCGACAGTCCATCAGATAGGTTTACATCGGGGAAAACCTGATTTTCGCCCCGTTAGTCCATCCCGAAACTCCATCAGACAGGTTTTCATCGGGGAAAACCTGATTTTCGCCTCGTCAGTCCGTCCCGACAGTCCATCTGATAGACACCGAGGTACCGTACCAGGCCAAACGTCCATGGACTGTTCGGAGGATGAGGAACAGCACGTACCAGAGCAGGACGGACCGGGCAATCATGCTAAGGAACATCCAGAAGGAGCCAGAAGGAGCCTTGTTCGTGAAGAAACTGAGGTTCATCAACAGGAAACCAGCTCAGCCCGAGGAACAGGACATCCGGACGCTACGGCCGTGTTCCGTATCAACCCGGCCGGACGCGGGAGCAAGCTACGAAGGGACGGCCGACCTAAAGACCGAATCACCCGGCGCACTCGATCCCAATCTCGACCCAAAAGTCATGAGGAAGCCAACGCACGAGCCAGAATTCAGATGGCCCGAGCCAATTCAGAGACCGGACGTGACACTCCAGTTTTAGCCCGGAACGGTCGTCCGGATATCGAGCCAACACGGGTAGAAACGAGTTTCCAAGACTTAATAGATTTTTCCATCGACCGAAACTTGAGGCAGCGTATTATGGGACTAAAGGAGATGATCGAACGTGGGAATTTCCAGTTAGCACGAACCGAACCAGACTTGCCCCATGAAGATCTCCTTTGCTCCATCCGTGCCCGAGAAACACCCAGCTAAAATTCACCAGAAGCTCAAGGGTCAACTTTGATGGAAGCCCAAGGGACATCTTGGAACCAGCATGGACTTGAAGGGTCACTTTGACCAGACCTTTACTTCTGGTCTTCTACTATTTTCTATGCCTTAGTTTCTGTGTTTCAATTAAGTCATGTTGACTAAGTTCCTATATATTGTAAACACTTCTAAGTTGAATGAGAAGCTATTTTTTTCGATTTGATTAATGAGAGAGTTTCTCTTTTGTTCTTTATGAACTTTTCTGTTGAATTGGTTAAGGGTCACTTCCATTCAGCAAACCTCCTTTGTGAAGGGTTACTTCCATAGGAGTAGGGTATACCAAAGGTCTTCCGCAGCCTTTGACGCTCCCATCAATCCACATCACCTTGTTCTTTGGTGCTAGTAGCCCTTAGATCGAAGGCATATCCAAATCTACCAACATCAGAGTGATCATCCTTGGACAGGATTCTATCATTTGGTATCAGAGCCACTCTGAAGTTTGGTATCTCTATCTCTATTTCATCTTCTCATCTTCCACAAAAAAATATTCTTTTCTTTCTATCTGTTTGCTAGTTGAGCCAGCCTCAATCCCAGATAGAAAAAAAAAAAAAAAAAAAGCAAAAATCGAATTAAAAAAAAAAAAAAAGAGAAATCTAAAAGAGGAGGGTTTGGTCAATCAACTAGCCAAAAAAATCTTACAATCTGTCTATCTTATTCTTCTCCCTTTTGCTGTTTGGAATCCCTTGCCAATATTTTGATTTGGTTCGCTTGGACCATTTGAAAATATTTGAGTGAATAATCAGTGAGTTAAACACTTGAGAGGGTGAGGAACAAACACTTGAGAGTGTGAGTGTTTTATCTAATCCGTGTGTTAAGTGTTTTTCAGGGATAAGATGTTTGGCCTTAAAAGAAGAAGCAGCAAGGAGCAGATCTCACAACAAGGCGTTTTTAAATCCCCACACAAAACCTTGTTGGACAGTAAGAAACCGATTTCAAGAAATGAGAACAAGTTTGGTCTTAACAAGTTTGATGATGTGCAGGCAAGGCCACGCCTAAGGAGAGCACATGAGGAGCCTAATTGGAGAAGCAGAGATCAATCCAAACCGGCCAGAGATGGGGCAGAACACATTCTCAGCCTTGGTGATCAAATGAGTACCCTTAAAGCCAAACAGCTTCAGGATAGGCTTAGGAGATAAGAGCAATTTGAAAAATTGCAAAACCAGTTTCTAGAAAAACTCATGGCCTTGGATAATAGCCAGAAGGAGAGTGAAAACCCACGCCAACCAATCAGTACTGGAGCTGACCAAGCTTTCTTCATCAATGCAAAACCTAAAGGTATCTCTGAATTCTCTGTTTTGGAGAATATTGCTGATCCATCTTGTTTGTGCCAAGACAGGGTATCAATCTCAAGAGGATGCAGCCAGGACGCCAATGAGCTAGTGGACATTGACATGCCTATGGTTTTTGATGAAGAAGCTGATAGCATCACTGAAGAGAAGAAAGAATTTGCAGATGCTTTGCCAATCTTTAATGAGTATGAAGATGAGCAGTTGGAGTGTAAGATGTCTTGTGAGGATAATAGTCTTATTCCTTCTTGTGAATTTGATCTTTTGCTTGAAAGTGAACAAGCCTGTGATGAACTAACCAGTTTAGAACCAGAGCAGCCGAATTGTGTTGTTTCAATCTCACAGGTCCAAGAAGAAAACACAACAGAAAAAGCACAAAGGAGATTGCCATTGAATGAATTGGAGCCGCAACCTAGCCATGAACCAGGATCTGTCCTGAAGTCACTTCCTTGTGACTACCAAAAGCACTGTAAGGAATTTGATTTGGATAAGAGAAATCATAATTTGTTTGTGTTGGTCTCTCCTCTTGAAGAAAAACGATTTGGCTTAGAAAATGTGAAAGAATTTTGTGTTTCTGGATTTGTTTTTGATAAACTGATCCAACCTTTGAAGACACTTAAACATGAGAATTTCTTGATGCCAAAATGTGTTTTATTTGATAAATTTCGTGGCTTTGAATGTTCTTTAGGAGTTTCTTTGAATGAGAAAACATTTGAGCTGTTTAGAGCTAAAACCGAGTTAGCACTTGTTGAAACTTTTCCTAAGTTTAAAACATCTGTTGAAAAACGTTTTGGGGTTGAAGGCATAAAGGATTTTGTCTATGTCATTTGCACATATGATTTGGTTTTGCTAGTGTTTGTGAAAGGACAGGGAAAACAGGATCAGGAATCTGACTCTAAACTAAAGATGATCCAAGTTTCTGTCAAGCAAAACGTTTTTGAACCAAGAAGGAAGGACTTGATCCATGTTCAAATTCAAAAGACAGTAGGCAAAGAGAACCAACAAATGACTTATCAGCCTGGAGATTGGAAATGGAAGTACTTGAGGAAAACCTTATTAGTTCAAGGAAGTTCCATTCTAAATCTTTACTTCAGCATTGCTCTTATGTCTATTTGTTTGGTGTTTGTGTCTCATTCTGATTTGTTTCCATTTGATGTAGGTGACACGGATTTGAGGACAAATCCTTTTCAAGAGGGGGAGAATGATAGACACCGAGGTACCGTACCAGGCCAAACGTCCATGGACTGTTCGGAGGATGAGGAACAGCACGTACCAGAGCAGGACGGACCGGGCAATCATGCTAAGGAACATCCAGAAGGAGCCTTGTTCGTGAAGAAACTGAGGTTCATCAACTGGAAACCAGCTCAGCCCGAGGAAAAGGACATCCGGACGCTACGGCCGTGTTCCGTATCGACCCGGCCGGACGCGGGAGAAAGCTACGAAGGGACGGCCGACCTAAAGACCGAATCACCCGGCGCACTCGATCCCAATCTCGACCCAAAAGTCATGAGGAAGCCAACGCACGAGCCAGAATTCAGATGGCCCGAGCCAATTCAGAGACCGGATGTGACACTCCAGTTTTAGCCCGGAACGGTCGTCCGAATATCGAGCCAACACGGGAAGAAGCGAGTTTCCAAGACTTAATGGATTTTTCCATCGACCGAAACTTGAGGCAGCGTATTATGGGACTAATGGAGATGATCGAACGTGGGAGTTTCCAGTTAGCACGAACCGAACCAGACTTGCCCCATGAAGATCTCCTTTGCTCCATCCGTGCCCGAGAAACACCCAGCTAAAATTCACCAGAAGCTCAAGGGTCAACTTTGATGGAAGCCCAAGGAACATCTTGGAACCAGCATGGACCTGAAGGGTCACTTTGACCAGACCTTTACTTCTGGTCTTCTACTATTTTCTATGCCTTAGTTTCTGTGTTTCAATAAAGTCATGTTGACTAAGTTCCTATATATTGTAAACACTTCTAAGTTGAATGAGAAGCTATTTTTTTCGATTTGATTAATAAGAGAGTTTCTCTTTTGTTCTTTATGAACTTTTCTGTTGAATTGGTTAAGGGTCACTTCCATTCAGCAAACCTCCTTTGTGAAGGGTTACTTCCATCGGAGTAGGGTATACCAAAGGTCTTCCGCAGCCTTTGACGCTCCCATCAATCCACATCACCTTGTTCTTTGGTGCTAGTAGCCCTTAGATCGAAGGCATATCCAAATCTACCAACATCAGAGTGATCATCCTTGGACAGGATTCTATCACCATCAGACAGATTTTAATCGGGGAAAACCTGATTTTCGCCCCGTCAGTCCGTCCCGACAGTCCATCAGACAGGTTTTCATCGCGAAAACCGGATTTTCGCCCCGTCAGTCCGTCCCTACAGTCCATCAGACAGGTTTTCATTGGGGAAAACCTGATTTTCGCCCCGTCAGTCCGTCCCGACAGTCCATCAGACAGATTTTCATCGCGAAAACCTGATTTTCGCCCCATCTGTCCGTCCCGAAAATCCATAAGACAGGTTTTCATCGGGGAAAACCAGATTTTCGCCCCGTCAGTCCGTCGGATTAGTCCATCAGACAGGTTTTCATCGAGAAAACCTGTATTTTGCCCCGTCAGTCCGTCCCGACAGTCCATCACACAGGTTTTCATATCGAAAACCTGATTTTCGCCCCGTCAGAACGTTCTTACTTTCCATCAGACAGGTTTTCATTGGGGGAAACCTGATTTTCTCCCCGTCAGTCCGTCCCGACAGTCCATCAGACATGTTTTCATTGCTAAAACCTGATTTTCGCCCCGTCAGTCTGTCCCGACAGTCCATCAGACAGGTTTTCATTTGGGAAATCCATATTTTCGCCCCGTCAGTCCGTCCCGACAGTCCATCAGACAGGTTTTCATCGTGGAAACTTGATTTTCGCCCCGTCAGTCCGTCCCGACAGTTCATCAGACAGGTTTTCTTGGGGAAAACCTGATTTTCGCCCCGTCAGTCCGTCCCGACAGTCCATCAGACAGGTTTTCATTGGGGAAAACCTGATTTTCGCTCCGTCAGTCCGTCCAGTCAGTCCATTAGACAGGTTTTAATCGCGAAAACCTGATTTACACCCCGTCAGTCCGTCCGTACAGTCCATCAGATAGGTTTACATCGGGGAAAACCTGATTTTCGCCCCGTCAGTCCATCCTGAAACTGCATCAGACAGGTTTTCATCGGGGAAAACCTGATTTTCGCCTCGTCAGTCCGTCCCGACAGTCCATCAGACAGGTTTTCATCGGGGAAAACCTGATTTTCGCCCCAACAGTCCATTCCGACAGTCCATCAGACAGGATTTCATTGCGAAAACCTGATTTTCGCCCCGTCAGTCCGTCTCGACAGTCCATCAGACAAGTTTTCATCGGGGAAAACCGGATTTTCGCCTCCCCAGTCTGTCCCGACAGTCCATCAGATAGGTTTACATCGGGGAAAAGCTGATTTTCGCCCCGTCAGTCCGTCCCGACTGTCCATCAGACAGGTTTTCATCGCGAAAACCTGATTTTCGCCCCGTTAGTCCATCCCGACAGTTTATCAAACAGTTTTTCATCGGGGAAAACCTGATTTTCGCCCCATTAGTCTGTCCCGACAGTCCATCAGACAGGTTTTCATCGCGAAAACCTAATTCTCGCCCCGTTACTCAGTCTCGACAGTCCATCAAACTGGTTTTCATCGCGAAAACCTGGTTTTCGCCCCGTCAGTCCATCCCGACAGTCCATCAGACAGGTTTTCAGCGCAAAAACCTGATTTTCGCCCCGTCAGTCCTTCCCCACAGTCCGTCAGACAGGTTTTCATTGGGGAAAACCTGATTTTCGCCCTGTCAGTCCATCCCGACAGTCCATCAGACAGGTTTTCCTTGGGGAAACCTGATTTTCGCCCCGTCAGTCCGTCCCGACAGTCCATCAGACAGGTTTTCATCGCGAAAACCAGATTTTCGCCCCATCTGTCCGTCCCGTTAGTCCACCAGACAGGTTTTCATCGCGAAAACCTGTTTTTTGCCCCGTCAGTCTGTCCCGACAGTCCATCACACAGGTTTTCATATCGAAAACCTGATTTTCGCCCCGTCAGTACGTTCCGACTGTCCATCAGACAGGTTTTCATTGGGGAAAACCTGATTTTCTCCCCGTCAGTCCGTCCCGACAGTCCATCAGACATGTTTTCATTGCTAAAACTGTATTTTCGCCCCGTCAGTCTGTTCCGACAGTCCATCAGACAGGTTTTCATTTGGGAAATCCTGATTTTCGCCCCGTCAGTCCGTCCCGACAGTCCTTCAGAAAGTTTTTCATTGTGGAAACATGATTTTCGCCCCGTCCGTCCGTCCAGTCAGTCCATCAGACAGGTTTTAATCGTGAAAACCTGATTGACACCCCGTCCGTCCGTCCCGACAGTCCATCAAATAGGTTTACATCGAGGAAAACCTGATTTTCGCCCCATCAGTCCATCCCGAAACTCCATCAGACAGGTTTTCATCGGGTAAAACATGATTTTCGCCTTGTCAGTCCGTCCCGACTATTCATCAGACAGGTTTTCAATCGGGGAAAACCTGATTTTCGCCCCGTCTGTCCGTCCCGACAGTC
>FNXX01000171.1:0-29279 GCA_900108845.1 Iljinskaea planisiliqua | reverse complement strand
GATCAGCAAACTAACTTCTTGTCCCCAAATGCATAATGCATAATTTGAAGGAGTAAGAATGGTCATAATAATGAATACCACTAGAAATATGCATTGTGGGACACCTAACTGAGGAATGAGAAGCATAAATACATTGCTTTTCATTTATTGGGAGACAACGTTAATCAACCAAATACTACAGGCCAAAAAGTGCAATCTGGAACTAAAATGAGTCCTATAAAGATCAGTAAAGAAACTTCATGTCCCCAAATGAAAAACATAATTTTAAAGAGTAAGAATATCATAACAATGATACACTAGAAATATGCATTGGGACAACTAAACGAGGAATAAGAAACATAAATACCATGTTTCTTACTTATTAAGAGACACCGTTAATTAACAAAATCCGATATACCAAAAAGAGGAATCTGGAACTGAATGAGTCCAATGAAGATCAGCAAACTAACTTCTTGTCCCCAAATGCATAATGCATAATTTTAAGGAGTAAGAATGGTCATGACAATGAATACCACTACAAAATGAGGAATGAAAAGATAAATACATTGTTTTCATTTATTGGGAGTCATTGTTAATCAACCAAATCCTATTGACCAAAAAGTGGAATCTGAACTAAAATGAGTCTTATAAATATCAGAAAAGATACTCCATGTCCCCAAATGCATAAAACATAATTTAAAAGAGAAAGAATGGTCATAACAAAACACGCTAGAAATATGCATTGTGGGATAACTAAATGAGGAATGAGAAGCATAAATACCATGTTTCTTACTTATTAAGAGACACCGTTAATCAACAAAATCCGATATACCAAAAAGAGGAATCTGGAACTGAAATGAGTCCAATGAAGATCAGCAAACTAACTTCTTGTCCCCAAATGCATAATGCATAATTTTAAGGAGTAAGAATGGTCATAATAATGAATACCACTAGAAATATGCATTTGGACAACTAAATGAGGAATGAGAAGCATAAATACATTGTTTCATTTATTGGGAGACACGTTAATCAACCAAATCCTACAGGCCAAAAAGTGAATCTGGAACTAAAATGAGTCCTATAAAGATAAGTAAAGAAACTTCATGTCCCCAAATGAAAAAACATAATTTTAAAGAGTAAAGAATGTCATAACAATGAATACACTAGAAATATGCATTGTGGGACAACTAAACGAGGAATGAGAAGCATAAATACCATGTTTCTTACTTATTAAGAGACACCGTTAATTAACAAAATCCGATATACCAAAAAGAGGAATCTGGAACTGAATGAGTCCAATGAAGATCAGCAAACTAACTTCTTGTCCCCAAATGCATAATGCATAATTTTAAGGAGTAAGAATGGTCATGACAATGAATACCACTACAAAATGAGGAATGAAAAGGATAAATACATTGTTTTCATTTATTGGGAGTCATTGTTAATCAACCAAATCCTATGACCAAAAAGTGGAATCTGGAACTAAAATGAGTCTTATAAATATCAGAAAAGATACTCCATGTCCCCAAATGCATAAATATAATTTAAAAGAGAAAGAATGTCATAACAATGAATACCACTAGAAATATGCATTGTGGGACAACTAAATGAGGAATGAGAAGCATAAATACCATGTTTCTTACTTATTAAGAGACACCGTTAATCAACAAAATCCGATATACCAAAAAGAGGAATCTGGAACTGAAATGAGTCCAATGAAGATCAGCAAACTAACTTCTTGTCCCCAAATGCATAATGCATAATTTAAGGAGTAAGAATGGTCATAACAATGAATACCACTACAAAATGAGGAATGAAAATAGATAAATACATTGTTTCATTTATTGGGAGTCATTGTTAATCAACCAAATCCTATGACCAAAAAGTGAATCAGGAACTAAAATGAGTCTTATAAATATCAGAAAAGATACTCCATGTCCCCAAATGCATAAAACATAATTTAAAAGAGAAAGAATGTCATAACAATGAATACCACTAGAAATATGCATTGTGGGACAACTAAATGAGGAATGAGAAGCATAAATACCATGTTTCTTACTTATTAAGAGACACCGTTAATCAAAAATCCGATATACCAAAAAGAGGAATCTGGAACTGAAATGAGTCCAATGAAGATCAGCAAACTAACTTCTTGTCCCAAATGCATAATGCATAATTTTAAGGAGTAAGAATGGTCATAATAATGAATACCACTAGAAATATGCATTGTGGGACACCTAATGAGGAATGAGAAGCATAAATACATTGTTTTCATTTATTGGGAGACACGTTAATCAACCAAATCCTACAGGCCAAAAAGTGGAATCTGGAACTAAAATGAGTCCTATAAAGATCAGAAAGAAACTCTTGTCCCCAAATGAAAACATAATTTTAAAGAGTAAGAATGGTCATAACAATGAATACACTAGAAATATGCATTGTGGGACAACTAAATGAGGAATGAGAAGCATAAATACCATGTTTCTTACTTATTAAGAGACACCGTTAATAACAAAATCCGATATACCAAAAAGAGGAATCTGGAACTGAATGAGTCCAATGAAGATCAGCAAACTAACTTCTTGTCCCCAAATGCATAATGCATAATTTTAAGGAGTAAGAATGGTCATGACAATGAATACCACTACAAAATGAGGAATGAAAAGGATAAATACATTGTTTTTCATTTATTGGGAGTCATTGTTAATCAACCAAATCCTATTGACCAAAAAGTGGAATCTGGAACTAAAATGAGTCTTATAAATATCAGAAAAGATACTCCTGTCCCCAAATGCATAAAATATAATTTAAAAAGAAAGAATGGTCATAACAATGAATACCACTAGAAATATGCATTGTGGGACAACTAAATGAGGAATGAGAAGCATAAATACCATGTTTCTTACTTATTAAGGAGACACCGTTAATCAACAAATCCGATATACCAAAAAAGGAATCTGGAACTGAAATGAGTCCAATGAAGATCAGCAAACTAACTTCTTGTCCCCAAATGCATAATGCATAATTTTAAGGAGTAAGAATGGTCATAACAATGAATACCACTAGAAATATGCATTGTGGGACACTAATGAGGAATGAGAAGCATAAATACATTGTTTTCATTTATTGAGACACGTTAATCAACAAATCCTACACCAAAAAGTGAATCTGGAACTAAAATGAGTCCTATAAAGATCAGAAAAGAACTTCTTGTCCCCAAATGCATAAAACATAATTTTAAAGAGTAAGAATGGTCATAACAATGAATACCACTAGAAATATGCATTGTGGACAACTAAATGAGGAATGAGAAGCATAAATACCATGTTTCTTACTTATTAAGAGACACCGTTAATCAACAAAATCCGATATACCAAAAAGAGGAATCTGGAACTGAAATGAGTCCAATGAAGATCAGCAAACTAACTTCTTGTCCCCAAATGCATAATGCATAATTTTAAGGAGTAAGAATGGTCATAATAAAATACCACTAGAAATATGCATTGTGGACAACTAAATGAGGAATGAGAAGCATAAATACCATGTTTCTTACTTATTAAGAGACACCGTTAATCAACAAATCCGATATACAAAAAGAAATCTGGAACTGAAATGAGTCCAATGAAGATCAGCAAACTAACTTCTTGTCCCCAAATGCATAATGCATAATTTAAGGAGTAAGAATGGTCATAATAATGAATACCACTAGAAATATGCATTGTGGACACCTAAATGAGGAATGAGAAGCATAAATACATTGCTTTTCATTTATTGGGAGACACGTTAATCAACCAAATCCTACAGCCAAAAAGTGAATCTGGAACTAAAATGAGTCCTATAAAGATCAGAAAAAACTTCATGTCCCCAAATAGAAAAACATAATTTTAAAGAGTAAGAATGATCATAACAATGAGTACTACTAGAAATATGCATTGTGGGACAACTAAACGAGGAATAAGAAACATAAATACCATGTTTCTTACTTATTAAGAGACACCGTTAATTAACAAAATCCGATATACCAAAAAGAGGAATCTGGAACTGGAATGAGTCCAATGAAGATCAGCAAACTAACTTCTTGTCCCAAATGCATAATGCATAATTTTAAGGAGTAAGAATGGTCATTACAATGAATACCACTACAAAATGAGGAATGAAAAGGATAAATACATTGTTTTTCATTTATTGGAGTCATTGTAAATCAACCAAATCCTATTGACCAAAAAGTGGAATCATGAACTAAAATGAGTCTTATAAATATCAGAAAAGATACTCCATGTCCCCAAATGCATAAAACATAATTTAAAAGAGAAAGAATGGTCATAACAATGAACACCCTAGAAATATGCATTGTGGGATAACTAAATGAGGAATGAGAAGCAGAAATACCATGTTTCTTACTTATTAAGAGACACCGTTAATCAACAAATCCGATATACCAAAAAGAGGAATCTGGAACTGAAATGAGTCCAATGAAGATCAGCAAACTAACTTCTTGTCTCCAAATGCATAATGCATAATTTGAAGGATAAGAATGGTCATAATAATGAATACCACTAGAAATATGCATTGTGTGACAACTAAATGAGGAATGAGAAGCATAAATACATTGCTTTTCATTTATTGGGAGACAACGTTAATCAACCAAATCCTACAGGCCAAAAAGTGCAATCTGGAACTAAAATGAGTCCTATAAAGATAAGTAAAGAAACTTCATGTCCCCAAATAGAAAAAACATAATTTTAAAGAGTAAGAATGATCATAAAAATGAGTACTACTAGAAATATGCATTGTGGGACAACTAAACGAGGAATGAGAAGCATAAATACCATGTTTTTACTTATTAAGAGACACCGTTAATTAACAAAATCCGATATACCAAAAAGAGGAATCTGGAACTGGAATGAGTCCAATGAAGATCAGCAAACTAACTTCTTGTCCCCAAATGCATAATGCATAATTTTAAGGAGTAAGACTGGTCATGACAATGAATACCACTACAAAATGAGGAATGAAAAGGATAAATACATTGTTTTCATTTATTGGGAGTCATTGTTAGTCAACCAAATCCTATTGACCAAAAAGTGGAATCAGGAACTAAAATGAGTCTTATAAATATCAGAAAAGATACTCCCTGTCCCCAAATGCATAAAATATAATTTAAAACAGAAAGAATGGTCATAACAATGAATACCACTAGAAATATCCATTGTGGGACAACTAAATGAGGAATGAGAAGCATAAATACCATGTTTCTTACTTATTAAGGGACACCGTTAATCAACTAAATCCGATATACCAAAAACAGGAATCTGGAACTGAAATGAGTCCAATGAAGATCAGCAAACTAACTTCTTGTCCCCAAATGCATAATGCATAATTTTAAGGAGTAAGAATGGTCATAATAATGAATACCACTAGAAATATGCATTGTGGGACACCTAACTGAGGAATGAGAAGCATAAATACATTGCTTTTCATTTATTGCGAGACAACGTTAATCAACCAAATCCTACAGGCCAAAAAGTGCAATCTGGAACTAAAATGAGTCCTATAAAGATCAGTAAAGAAACTTCATGTCCCCAAATAGAAAAAACATAATTTTAAAGAGTAAGAATGATCATAACAATGAGTACTACTAGAAATATGCATTGTGGGACAACTAAACGAGGAATGAGAAGCATAAATACCATGTTTCTTACTTATTAAGAGACATCGTTAATTAACAAAATCCGATATACCAAAAAGAGGAATCTGGAACTGGAATGAGTCCAATGAAGATCAGCAAACTAACTTCTTGTCCCCAAATGCATAATGCATAATTTTAAGGAGTAAGAATGGTCATAATTAATAAATACCACTAGAAATATGCATTGTGTGACAACTAAATGAGGAATGAGAAGCATAAATACCATGTTTCTTACTTATTAAGAGACACCGTTAATCAACATAATCCGATATACGAAAAAGAGAAATCTAGAACTGAAATGAGTCCAATGAAGATCAGCAAACTAACTTCTTGTCCCCAAATGCATAATGCATAATTTGAAGGAGTAAGAATGGTCATAATAATGAATACCACTAGAAATATGCATTGTGGGACACCTAACTGAGGAATGAGAAGCATAAATACATTGCTTTTCATTTATTGGGAGACAACGTTAATCAACCAAATACTACAGGCCAAAAAGTGCAATCTGGAACTAAAATGAGTCCTATAAAGATCAGTAAAGAAACTTCATGTCCCCAAATAGAAAAAACATAATTTTAAAGAGTAAGAATGATCATAACAATGAGTACTACTAGAAATATGCATTGTGGGACAACTAAACGAGGAATAAGAAACATAAATACCATGTTTCTTACTTATTAAGAGACACCGTTAATTAACAAAATCCGATATACCAAAAAGAGGAATCTGGAACTGGAATGAGTCCAATGAAGATCAGCAAACTAACTTCTTGTCCCCAAATGCATAATGCATAATTTTAAGGAGTAAGAATGGTCATTACAATGAATACCACTACAAAATGAGGAATGAAAAGGATAAATACATTGTTTTTCATTTATTGGGAGTCATTGTAAATCAACCAAATCCTATTGACCAAAAAGTGGAATCATGAACTAAAATGAGTCTTATAAATATCAGAAAAGATACTCCATGTCCCCAAATGCATAAAACATAATTTAAAAGAGAAAGAATGGTCATAACAATGAACACCGCTAGAAATATGCATTGTGGGATAACTAAATGAGGAATGAGAAGCAGAAATACCATGTTTCTTACTTATTAAGAGACACCGTTAATCAACAATATCCGATATACCAAAAAGAGGAATCTGGAACTGAAATGAGTCCAATGAAGATCAGCAAACTAACTTCTTGTCTCCAAATGCATAATGCATAATTTGAAGGAGTAAGAATGGTCATAATAATGAATACCACTAGAAATATGCATTGTGTGACAACTAAATGAGGAATGAGAAGCATAAATACATTGCTTTTCATTTATTGGGAGACAACGTTAATCAACCAAATCCTACAGGCCAAAAAGTGCAATCTGGAACTAAAATGAGTCCTATAAAGATAAGTAAAGAAACTTCATGTCCCCAAATAGAAAAAACATAATTTTAAAGAGTAAGAATGATCATAACAATGAGTACTACTAGAAATATGCATTGTGGGACAACTAAACGAGGAATGAGAAGCATAAATACCATGTTTCTTACTTATTAAGAGACACCGTTAATTAACAAAATCCGATATACCAAAAAGAGGAATCTGGAACTGGAATGAGTCCAATGAAGATCAGCAAACTAACTTCTTGTCCCCAAATGCATAATGCATAATTTTAAGGAGTAAGAATGGTCATGACAATGAATACCACTACAAAATGAGGAATGAAAAGGATAAATACATTGTTTTTCATTTATTGGGAGTCATTGTAAATCAACCAAATCCTATTGACCAAAAAGTGGAATCATGAACTAAAATGAGTCTTATAAATATCAGAAAAGATACTCCATGTCCCCAAATGCATAAATATAATTTAAAAGAGAAAGAATGGTCATAACAATGAATACCACTAGAAATATGCATTGTGGGATAACTAAATGAGGAATGAGAAGCACAAATACCATGTTTCTTACTTATTAAGAGACACCGTTAATCAACAAAATCCGATATACCAAAAAGAGGAATCTGGAACTGAAATGAGTCCAATGAAGATCAGCAAACTAACTTCTTGTCCCCAAATGCATAATGCATAATTTTAAGGAGTAAGAATGGTCATGACAATGAATAGCACTACAAAATGAGGAATGAAAAGGATAAATACATTGTTCTTCATTTATTGGGAGTCATTGTTAGTCAACCAAATCCTATTGACCAAAAAGTGGAATCAGGAACTAAAATGAGTCTTATAAATATCAGAAAAGATACTCCATGTCCCCAAATGCATAAAACATAATTTAAAAGAGAAAGAATCGTCATAACAATGAATACCACTAGAAATATGCATTGTGGGACAACTAAATGAGGAATGAGAAGCATAAATACCATGTTTCTTACTTATTAAGAGACACCGTTAATCAAAAATATCCGATATACCAAAAAGAGGAATCTGGAACTGAAATGAGTCCAATGAAGATCAGCAAACTAACTTCTTGTCCCCAAATGCATAATGCATAATTTTAAGGAGTAAGAATGGTCATAATAATGAATACCACTAGAAATATGCATTGTGGGACACCTAACTGAGGAATGAGAAGCATAAATACATTGCTTTTCATTTATTGGGAGACAACGTTAATCAACCAAATCCTACAGGCCAAAAAGTGCAATCTGGAACTAAAATGAGTCCTATAAAGATCAGTAAAGAAACATCTTGTCCCCAAATAGAAAAAACATAATTTTAAAGAGTAAGAATGATCATAACAATGAGTACTACTAGAAATATGCATTGTGGGACAACTAAAGGAGGAATGAGAAGCATAAATACCATGTTTCTTACTTATTAAGAGACACCGTTAATTTAACAAAATCCGATATACCAAAAAGAGGAATCTGGAACGGGAATGAGTCCAATGAAGATCAGCAAACTAACTTCTTGTCCCCAAATGCATAATGCATAATTTTAAGGAGTAAGACTGGTCATGACAATGAATACCACTACAAAATGAGGAATGAAAAGGATAAATACATTGTTTTTCATTTATTGGGAGTCATTGTTAGTCAACCAAATCCTATTGACCAAAAAGTGGAATCAGGAACTAAAATGAGTCTTATAAATATCAGAAAAGATACTCCCTGTCCCCAAATGCATAAAATATAATTTAAAACAGAAAGAATGGTCATAACAATGAATACCACTAGAAATATCCATTGTGGGACAACTAAATGAGGAATGAGAAGCATAAATACCATGTTTCTTACTTATTAAGGGACACCGTTAATCAACTAAATCCGATATACCAAAAACAGGAATCTGGAACTGAAATGAGTCCAATGAAGATCAGCAAACTAACTTCTTGTCCCCAAATGCATAATGCATAATTTTAAGGAGTAAGAATGGTCATAATAATGAATACACAGAAATATGCATTGTGGGACACCTAACTGAGGAATGAGAAGCATAAATACATTGCTTTTCATTATTGCAGACAACGTTAATCAACCAAATCCTACAGCAAAAAGTGCAATCTGGAACTAAAATGAGTCCTATAAAGATCAGTAAAGAAACTTCATGTCCCCAAATAGAAAAAACATAATTTTAAGGAGTAAGAATGGTCATAATAATAAATACCACTAGAAATATGCATTGTGTGACAACTAAATGAGGAATGAGAAGCATAAATACCATGTTTCTTACTTATTAAGAGACACCGTTAATCAACAAAATCCGATATACGAAAAAGAGAAATCTGGAACTGAAATGAAACCAATGAAGATCAGCAAACTAACTTCTTGTCCCCAAATGCATAATGCATAATTTGAAGGAGTAAGAATGGTCATAATAATGAAGACCATTAGAAATATGCATTGTGTGACAACTAAATGAGGAATGAGAAGCATAAATACCATGTTTCTTACTTATTAAGAGACACCGTTAATCAACAAAATCCGATATACGAAAAAGAGAAATCTGGAATTGAAATGAGTCCAATGAAGATCAGCAAACTAACTTCTTGTCCCCAAATGCATAATGCATAATTTGAAGGAGTAAGAATGGTCATAATAATGAATACCACTAAAAATATGCATTGTGCGACACCTAACTGAGGAATGAGAAGCATAAATACATTGCTTTTCATTTATTGGGAGACAACGTTAATCAACCAAATCCTACAGGCCAAAAAGTGCAATCTGGAACTAAAATGAGTCCTATAAAGATCAGTAAAGAAACTTCATGTCCCCAAATAGAAAAAACATAATTTTAAAGAGTAAGAATGATCATAACAATGAGTACTACTAGAAATATGCATTGTGGGACAACTAAACGAGGAATAAGAACATAATACCATGTTTCTTACTTATTAAGAGACACCGTTAATTAACAAAATCCGATATACCAAAAAGAGGAATCTGGAACTGGAATGAGTCCAATGAAGATCAGCAAACTAACTTCTTGTCCCCAAATGCATAATGCATAATTTTAAGGAGTAAGAATGGTCATGACAATGAATACCACTACAAAATGAGGAATGAAAAGGATAAATACATTGTTTTTCATTTATTGGGAGTCATTGTTAATCAACCAAATCCTATTGACCAAAAAGTGGAATCATGAACTAAAATGAGTCTTATAAATATCAGAAAAGATACTCCATGTCCCAAATGCATAAAACATAATTTAAAGAGAAAGAATGGTCATAACAATGAATACCACTAGAAATATGCATTGTGGGATAACTAAATGAGGAATGAGAGCAAAATACCAGTTTCTTACTTATTAAGAGACACCGTTAATCAACAAAATCCGATATACCAAAAAGAGGAATCTGGAACTGAAATGAGTCCAATGAAGATCAGCAAACTAACTTCTTGTCCCAATGCATAATGCATAATTTTAAGGAGTAAGAATGGTCATAATAATGAATACCACTAGAAATATGCATTGTGGACACCTAACGAGGAATGAGAAGCATAAATACATGTTTTCATTATGGGAGACACGTTAATCAACCAAATCCTATAGCCAAAAAGTGAATCTGGAACTAAATGAGTCCAATAAGATCAGAAAAAAACTTCATGTCCCCAAATGCATAAAACATAATTTAAAAGAGTAAGAATGGTCATAACAATGAATACCACTTAGAAATATGCATTGTGGGACAACTAAATGAGGAATGAGAAGCATAAATACCATGTTTCTTACTTATTAAGAGACACCGTTAATCAACAAAATCCGATATACAAAAAGAGGAATCTGGAACTGAAATGAGTCCAATGAAGATCAGCAAACTAACTTCTTGTCCCCAAATGCATAATGCATAATTTTAAGGAGTAAGAATGGTCATAATAATGAATACCACTAGAAATATGCATTGTGGACACCTAACTGAGAATGAGAAGCATAAATACATTGTTTTCATTTATTGGGAGTCACGTTAATCAACCAAATCCTACAGCCAAAAAGTGCAATCTGGAACTAAAATGAGTCCTATAAATATCAGTAAAAGAAACTTCATGTCCCCAAATGAAAAAACATAATTTTAAAGAGTAAAGAATGTCATAACAATGAATACCACTAGAAATATGCATTGTGGGACAACTAAATGAGGAATGAGAAGCTAAATACCATGTTTCTTACTTATTAAGAGACACCGTTAATCAACAAAATCCGATATACCAAAAAGAGGAATCTGGAACTGAAATGAGTCCAATGAAGATCAGCAAACTAACTTCTTGTCCCCAAATGCATAATGCATAATTTTAAGGAGTAAGAATGGTCATAACAATGAATACCACTACAAAATGCATGGGACACCAAAAGGAATGAAAAGGATAAATACATTGTTTTCATTTATTGGGAGTCATTGTTAATCAACCAAATCCTATTGACCAAAAAGTGGAATCTGAACTAAAATGAGTCTTATAAATATCAGAAAAGATACTCCATGTCCCCAAATGCATAAAACATAATTTAAAAGAGAAAGAATGGTCATAACAATGAATACCACTAGAAATATGCATTGTGGGACAACTAAATGAGGAATGAGAAGCATAAATACCATGTTTCTTACTTATTAAGAGACACCGTTAATCAACAAAATCCGATATACCAAAAAGAGGAATCTGGAACTGAAATGAGTCCAATGAAGATCAGCAAACTAACTTCTTGTCCCCAAATGCATAATGCATAATTTTAAGGAGTAAGAATGGTCATAAAATGAATACACTAGAAATATGCATTGTGGGACACCTAAATGAGGAATGAGAAGCATAAAATACATTGTTTTCACTTATTAGAACACCGTTAATCAACAAAATCCATATAGAAAAAGAGAATCTGGAACTAAATGAGTCCATAAAGATCAGAAAAAACTCATGTCCCCAAATGATAAAAATAATTTAAAAGAGTAAGAATGGTCATAAAATGAATACCACTAGAAATATGCATTGTGGACAACTAAATGAGGAATGAGAAGCATAAATACCATGTTTCTTACTTATTAAGAGACACCGTTAATCAACAAAATCCGATATACGAAAAAGAGGAATCTGGAACTGAAATGAGTCCAATGAAGATCAGCAAACTAACTTCTTGTCCCCAAATGCATAATGCATAATTTAAGGAGTAAGAATGGTCATAACAATGAATACCACTAAAATATGCATTGTGGACACCTAACGAGAATGAGAAGATAAATACATTGTTTTCATTTATTGGAACACGTTAATCAACCAAATCCTATAGCCAAAAAGTGGAATCTGGAACTAAAATGAGTCCTATAAAGATCAGAAAAGAACTCATGTCCCCAAATGCATAAAACATAATTTAAAGAGAAGAATGTCATAACAATGAATACCACTAGAAATATGCATTGTGGGACAACTAAATGAGGAATGAGAAGCATAAATACCATGTTTCTTACTTATTAAGAGACACCGTTAATCAACAAAATCCGAATATACAAAAAGAGGAATCTGGAACTGAAATGAGTCCAATGAAGATCAGCAAACTAACTTCTTGTCCCCAAATGCATAATGCATAATTTTAAGGAGTAAGAATGGTCATAACAATGAATACCACTAAAATATGATTGGGACACCAAATGAGGAATGAAAGCATAAATACATTGTTTTCATTTATTGGGAGTCATTGTTAATCAACCAAATCCTATAGACCAAAAGTGGAATCTGGAACTAAAATGAGTCCTATAAATATCAGAAAAGATACTCCATGTCCCCAAATGCATAAAACATAATTTAAAAGAGAAAGAATGGTCATAACAATGAATACCACTAGAAATATGCATTGTGGGACAACTAAATGAGGAATGAGAAGCATAAATACCATGTTTCTTACTTATTAAGAGACACCGTTAATCAACAAAATCCGATATACAAAAAGAGGAATCTGGAACTGAAATGAGTCCAATGAAGATCAGCAAACTAACTTCTTGTCCCCAAATGCATAATGCATAATTTAAGGAGTAAGAATGGTCATAACAATGAATACCACTACAAATATGATTTGGACACCAATGAGGAAAGAAGATAAATACATTGTTTTCATTTATTGGGAGTCATGTTAATCAACCAAATCCTATAGGCCAAAAAGTGGAATCTGGAACTAAAATGAGTCCTATAAATATCAGAAAAGATACTCCATGTCCCCAAATGCATAAAACATAATTTAAAAGAGAAAGAATGGTCATAACAATGAATACCACTAGAAATATGGCATTGTGGGACAACTAAATGAGGAATGAGAAGCATAAATACCATGTTTCTTACTTATTAAGAGACACCGTTAATCAACAAAATCCGATATACCAAAAAGAGGAATCTGGAACTGAAATGAGTCCAATGAAGATCAGCAAACTAACTTCTTGTCCCCAAATGCATAATGCATAATTTAAGGAGTAAGAATGGTCATAACAATGAATACCACTACAAATATGCATTTGGACACCAAATGAGGAATGAGAAGATAAATACATTGTTTTCATTTATTGGGAGTCATTGTTAATCAACCAAATCCTATAGACCAAAAAGTGGAATCTGGAACTAAAATGAGTCCTATAAAATCAGAAAAGAACTCATGTCCCAAATGCATAAAACATAATTTTAAAGAGAAAGAATGGTCATAACAATGAATACCACTAGAAATATGCATTGTGGGACAACTAAATGAGGAATGAGAAGCATAAATACCATGTTTCTTACTTATTAAGAGACACCGTTAATCAACAAAATCCGATATACCAAAAAGAGGAATCTGGAACTGAAATGAGTCCAATGAAGATCAGCAAACTAACTTCTTGTCCCCAAATGCATAATGCATAATTTTAAGGAGTAAGAATGGTCATAACAATGAATACCATACAAATATGCATTTGGGACACCAAACGAGGAATGAAAAGGATAAATACATTGTTTTCATTTATTGGGAGTCATTGTAATCAACCAAATCCTATAGACCAAAAAGTGGAATCTGAACTAAAATGAGTCTTATAAATATCAGAAAAGATACTCATGTCCCCAAATGCATAAAACATAATTTAAAGAGAAAGAATGGTCATAACAATGAATACCACTAGAAATATGCATTGTGGGACAACTAAATGAGGAATGAGAAGCAAAATACCATGTTTCTTACTTATTAAGAGACACCGTTAATCAACAAAATCCGATATACCAAAAAGAGGAATCTGGAACTGAAATGAGTCCAATGAAGATCAGCAAACTAACTTCTTGTCCCCAAATGCATAATGCATAATTTTAAGGAGTAAGAATGGTCATAAAATGAATACCACTAGAAATATGCATTGTGGACACTAAATGAGGAATGAGAAGCATAAATACATTGTTTTTCATTTATTGGGAGACACGTTAATCAACCAAATCCTATAGACCAAAAAGTGGAATCTGGAACTAAATGAGTCCAATAAGATCAGAAAAATACTCTTGTCCCCAAATGCATAAAACATAATTTAAAGGATAAGAATGGTCATAACAATGAATACCACTAGAAATATGCATTGTGGACAACTAAATGAGGAATGAGAAGCATAAATACCATGTTTCTTACTTATTAAGAGACACCGTTAATCAACAAAATCCGATATACCAAAAAGAGGAATCTGGAACTGAAATGAGTCCAATGAAGATCAGCAAACTAACTTCTTGTCCCCAAATGCATAATGCATAATTTAAGGAGTAAGAATGGTCATAACAATGAATACCACTAGAAATATGCATTGTGGACACCTAACTGAGGAATGAGAAGCATAAATACATTGTTTTCATTTATTGGGAGTCATTGTTAATCAACCAAATCCTATAGCCAAAAAGTGGAATCTGGAACTAAAATGAGTCCTATAAATATCAGAAAAGATACTCATGTCCCCAAATGCATAAAACATAATTTTAAAGAGTAAGAATGTCATAACAATGAATACCACTAGAAATATGCATTGTGGACAACTAAATGAGGAATGAGAAGCATAAATACCATGTTTCTTACTTATTAAGAGACACCGTTAATCAACAAAATCCGATATACCAAAAAGAGGAATCTGGAACTGAAATGAGTCCAATGAAGATCAGCAAACTAACTTCTTGTCCCCAAATGCATAATGCATAATTTTAAGGAGTAAGAATGGTCATAACAATGAATACCACTAAATATCATTTGGACACCAAATGAGAATGAAAAGGATAAATACATTGTTTTTCATTTATTGGGAGTCATTGTTAATCAACCAAATCCTATAGACCAAAAAGTGGAATCTGAACTAAAATGAGTCTATAAATATCGAAAAGATACTCCATGTCCCCAAATGCATAAAACATAATTTAAAGAGAAAGAATGGTCATAACAATGAATACCACTAGAAATATGCATTGTGGACAACTAAATGAGGAATGAGAAGCATAAATACCATGTTTCTTACTTATTAAGAGACACCGTTAATCAACAAAATCCATATACCAAAAAGAGGAATCTGGAACTGAAATGAGTCCAATGAAGATCAGCAAACTAACTTCTTGTCCCCAAATGCATAATGCATAATTTAAGGAGTAAGAATGGTCATAACAATGAATACCACTACAAATATGCATTTGGGACACCAAATGAGGAATGAAAGATAAATACATTGTTTTCATTATTGGGAGTCATTGTTAATCAACCAAATCCTATAGACCAAAAAGTGGAATCTGGAACTAAAATGAGTCCTATAAATATCAGAAAAGATACTCATGTCCCCAAATGCATAAAACATAATTTAAAAGAGAAAGAATGGTCATAACAATGAATACCACTAGAAATATGCATTGTGGACAACTAAATGAGAATGAGAAGCATAAATACCATGTTTCTTACTTATTAAGAGACACGTTAATCAACAAAATCGATATACCAAAAAGAGGAATCTGGAACTGAAATGAGTCCAATGAAGATCAGCAAACTAACTTCTTGTCCCCAAATGCATAATGCATAATTTTAAGGAGTAAGAATGGTCATAACAATGAATACCACTACAAATATGCATTTTGGACACCAAATGAGGAATGAAAGGATAAATACATTGTTTTTCATTTATTGGGAGTCATTGTTAATCAACCAAATCCTATAGACCAAAAAGTGGAATCTGGAACTAAAATGAGTCCTATAAATATCAGAAAAGATACTCCATGTCCCCAAATGCATAAAACATAATTTTAAAGAGAAAGAATGGTCATAACAATGAATACACTAGAAATATGCATTGTGGGACAACTAAATGAGGAATGAGAAGCATAAATACCATGTTTCTTACTTATTAAGAGACACCGTTAATCAACAAAATCCGATATACCAAAAAGAGGAATCTGGAACTGAAATGAGTCCAATGAAGATCAGCCAAACTAACTTCTTGTCCCCAAATGCATAATGCATAATTTTAAGGAGTAAGAATGGTCATAACAATGAATACCACTAAAATATGCATTTGGGACACCAAATGAGAAATGAAAAGATAAATACATTGTTTTTCATTTATTGGGAGTCATTGTTAATCAACCAAATCCTATAGACCAAAAAGTGGAATCTGGAACTAAAATGAGTCCTATAAATATCAGAAAAGATACTCCATGTCCCCAAATGCATAAAACATAATTTAAAAGAGAAAGAATGGTCATAACAATGAATACCACTAGAAATATGCATTGTGGGACAACTAAATGAGGAATGAGAAGCATAAATACCATGTTTCTTACTTATTAAGAGACACCGTTAATCAACAAAATCCGATATACCAAAAAGAGAATCTGGAACTGAAATGAGTCCAATGAAGATCAGCAAACTAACTTCTTGTCCCCAAATGCATAATGCATAATTTTAAGGAGTAAGAATGTCATAACAATGAATACCACTAGAAATATGTATTTGGACACAAATGAGAATGAAAGCATAAATACATTGTTTTTCATTTATTGGGAGTCATTGTTAATCAACCAAATCCTATAGACCAAAAAGTGGAATTGGAACTAAAATGAGTCCTATAAATCAGAAAAGAACTCATGTCCCCAAATGATAAAACATAATTTAAAGAGAAGAATGGTCATAACAATGAATACCACTAGAATATGCATTGTGGACAACTAAATGGGAATGAGAAGCATAAATACCATGTTTCTTACTTATTAAGAGACACCGTTAATCAACAAAATCCGATATACCAAAAAGAGAATCTGGAACTGAAATGAGTCCAATGAAGATCAGCAAACTAACTTCTGTCCCCAAATGCATAATGCATAATTTAAGGAGTAAGAATGGTCATAACAATGAATACCACTACAAATATGCATTTTGGACACCAAAATGAGAATGAAAAGGATAAATACATTGTTTTTCATTTATTGGGAGTCATTGTTAATCAACCAAATCCTATAGACCAAAAAGTGGAATCTGGAACTAAAATGAGTCCTATAAATATCAGAAAAGATACTCCATGTCCCCAAATGCATAAAACATAATTTAAAAGAGAAAGAATGTCATAACAATGAATACCACTAGAAATATGCATTGTGGGACAACTAAATGAGGAATGAGAAGCATAAATACCATTGTTTCTTACTTATTAAGAGACACCGTTAATCAACAAAAATCCGATATACCAAAAAGAGGAATCTGGAACTGAAATGAGTCCAATGAAGATCAGCAAACTAACTTCTTGTCCCCAAATGCATAATGCATAATTTTAAGGAGTAAGAATGGTCATAACAATGAATACCACTAGAAATATGCATTTGGGACACCAAAATGAGAATGAAAGGATAAATACATTGTTTTTCATTTATTGGGAGTCATTGTTAATCAACCAAATCCTATAGACCAAAAAGTGGAATCTGGAACTAAAATGAGTCTATAAATATCGAAAAGATACTCCATGTCCCCAAATGCATAAAACATAATTTAAAAGAGAAAGAATGGTCATAACAATGAATACCACTAGAAATATGCATTGTGGGACAACTAAATGAGGAATGAGAAGCATAAATACCATGTTTCTTACTTATTAGAGACACCGTTAATCAACAAAATCCAATATACCAAAAAGAGGAATCTGGAACTGAAATGAGTCCAATGAAGATCAGCAAACTAACTTCTTGTCCCCAAATGCATAATGCATAATTTTAAGGAGTAAGAATGGTCATAACAATGAATACCACTAGAAATATGCATTTGGACACCAAATGAGGAATGAAAGCATAAATACATTGTTTTCATTTATTGGAGTCATTGTTAATCAACCAAATCCTATAGACCAAAAAGTGAATCTGGAACTAAATGAGTCCTATAAATATCAGAAAAGATACTCATGCCCCAAATGCATAAAAATAATTTAAAGAGTAAGAATGGTCATAACATGATACCACTAGAAATATGCATTGTGGGACAACTAAAATGAGGAATGAGAAGCATAAATACCTTGTTTCTTACTCATTGAGAGACACCGTTAATCAACAAAATCCAATATACCAAAAAGAGGAATCTGGAACTGAAATGAGTCCAATGAAGATCAGCAAACTAACATTTTGTCCACATGCATAATGCATAATTTAAGGAGAAGAATGGTCATAACAATGAATACCAAAAAATGATTTGGACACCAAAATGAGAATGAAAAAAAATACATTGTTTTTCATTTATTGGAGTCATTGTTAATCAACCAAAATCCTATAGACCAAAAAGTGGAATCTGGAACTAAAATGAGTCCTATAAATATCAGAAAAGATACTTCATGTCCCCAAATGCATAAAACAAATTTAAAGAGTAAGAATGGTCATAACAATGAATACCACTAGAAATATGCATTGTGGGACAACTAAATGAGGAATGAGAAGCATAAATACCTGTTTCTTACTTATTGAGAGACACCGTTAATCAACAAAATCCAATATACCAAAAAGAGGAATCTGAACTGAAATGAGTCCAATGAAGATCAGCAAACTAACTTCTTGTCCCCAAATGCATAATGCATAATTTTAAGGAGTAAGAATGGTCATAAACAATGAATACCACTAGAAATATGCATTTTGGGACACCAAAATGAGGAATGAAAGCATAAATACATTGTTTTTCATTTATTGGAGCATTGTTAATCAACCAAATCCTATAGCCCAAAAAGTGGAATCTGGAACTAAAATGAGTCCTATAAAGATCAGAAAAGAAACTTCATGTCCCAAATGCATAAAACATAATTTAAAGGAAAGAATGGTCATAACAATGAATACCACTAGAAATATGCATTTGGACAACTAAATGAGGAATGAGAAGCATAAATACCATGTTTCTTACTATTAGAGACACCGTTAATCAACAAAATCCAATATACCAAAAAGAGGAATCTGGAACTGAAATGAGTCCAATGAAGATCAGCAAACTAACTTCTTGTCCCCAAATGCATAATGCATAATTTTAAGGAGTAAGAATGGTCATAACAATGAATACCACTAGAAATATGCATTTGGGACACCAAAATGAGGAATGAAAAGGATAAATACATTGTTTTTCATTTTATTGGGAGTCATTGTTAATCAAACAAATCCTATAGACCAAAAAAGTGGAATCTGGAACTAAAATGAGTCCTATAAAATCAGAAAAGAAACTCATGTCCCCAAATGCATAAAAACATAATTTTAAAGAGAAGAATGGTCATAACAATGAATACCACTAGAAATATGCATTGTTGGACAACTAAATGAGGAATGAGAAGCATAAATACCATGTTTCTTACTTCATTAGAGACACCGTTAATCAACAAATCCATATACCAAAAAGAGGAATCTGGAACTAAATGAGTCCAATGAAGATCAGCAAACTAACTTCTTGTCCCCAAATGCATAATGCATAATTTTAGGAGTAAGAATGGTCATAACAATGAATACCACTAGAAATATGATTTGGGACACCTAAATGAGAAATGAAAACATAAATACATTGTTTTCATTTTGGGAGCAGTTAATCACAAATCCTATAGCCAAAAGTGGAATCTGGAACTAAATGAGTCATATAAAGATCAGAAAGAAACTTCATTCCCAAATATAAAACATAATATTAAAATAAGAAGGTCATAACATGAATACCACTAGAAATGCATTGTGGACACTAAATGAGGAATGAGAAGCATAATACCATGTTTCTTACTTTTAGAGAACACCGTTAATCAACAAATCCAAGTATACCAAAAGAGGAATCTGGAACTGAAATGAGTCCAATGAAGATCAGCAAACTAACTTCTTGTCCCCAAATGCATTAATGCATAATTTTAAGGATGTAAGAATGTCATAACAATGAATACCACTAGAAATATGTATTTTGGGACACCTAAATGAGGAATGAAAGCATAAATACATAGTTTTCATTTATTGGGAATCAGTTAATCAACCAAATCCTATAGCCAAAAAAGTGAATCTGGAACTAAAATGAGTCCTATAAAGATCAGAAAAGAACTCATTCCCAAATGCATAAAACATAATTTTAAAGAGTAAGAATGTCATAACAATGAATACCACTAGAAATATGCATTGTGGGACAACTAAATGAGGAATGAGAAGCATAAATACCTTGTTTCTACTCATTAGAGACACCGATTAATCAACAAAATCCAATATACCAAAAGAGAATCTGGAACTGAAATGAGTCCAATGAAGATCAGAAACTAACTTTCTTGTCCCCAAATGCATAATGCATAATTTTAAGGAGTAAGAATGGTCATAACAATGAATACCACTAGAAATATGCA
The DNA here is from genome assembly GCA_900108845.1 of Iljinskaea planisiliqua. Taxonomy (NCBI): domain Eukaryota; kingdom Viridiplantae; phylum Streptophyta; class Magnoliopsida; order Brassicales; family Brassicaceae; genus Iljinskaea; species Iljinskaea planisiliqua. Next base: position 8,340 of record FNXX01000171.1, on the reverse strand, counting down.
TTTTGGGACACCTAAATGAGGAATGAGAAGCATAAATACATTGTTTTTCTTATTGGAGACACCGTTAATCAACCAAATCCTATACAAAAAGGAATCTGGAACTAAAATGAGTCCTATAAAGATCAGAAAAAACTTCATGTCCCCAAATGCATAACATAATTTAAAAGAGTAAGAATGGTCATAACAATGAATACCACTAGAAATATGCATTGTGGGACAACTAAATGAGGAATGAGAAGCATAAATACCATGTTTCTTATTAGAGACACCGTTAATCAACAAAATCCGATATACCAAAAGAGGAATCTGGAACTGAAATGAGTCCAATGAAGATCAGCAAACTAACTTCTTGTCCCCAAATGCATAATGCATAATTTTTAAGAGTAAGAATGGTCATAACAATGAATACCACTAGAAATATGCATTGTGGGACACCTAAACGAGGAATGAGAAGCATAAATACATTGTTTTTCTTATTGGAGACACGTTAATCAACAAATCCTATACAAAAAGGAATCTGGAACTAAAATGAGTCCTATAAAGATCAGAAAAACTTCTTGTCCCCAAATGCATAACATAATTTTAAAGAGTAAGAATGGTCATAACAATGAATACCACTAGAAATATGCATTGTGGGACAACTAAATGAGGAATGAGAAGCATAAATACCATGTTTCTTACTTATTAAGAGACACCGTTAATCAACAAAATCCGATATACCAAAAAGAGGAATCTGGAACTGAAATGAGTCCAATGAAGATCAGCAAACTAACTTCTTGTCCCCAAATGCATAATGCATAATTTAAGGAGTAAGAATGGTCATAACAATGAATACCACTAGAAATATGCATTGTGGGACACCTAAATGAGGAATGAGAAGCATAAATACATTGTTTTCATTTATTGGGAGACACGTTAATCAACCAAATCCTATAGGCCAAAAAGTGAATCTGGAACTAAAATGAGTCCTATAAAGATCAGAAAAGAAACTTCATGTCCCCAAATGCAAAAACATAATTTAAAGAGTAAGAATGGTCATAACAATGAATACCACTAGAAATATGCATTGTGGGACAACTAAATGAGGAATGAGAAGCATAAATACCATGTTTCTTACTTATTAAGAGACACCGTTAATCAACAAAATCCGATATACCAAAAAGAGGAATCTGGAACTGAAATGAGTCCAATGAAGATCAGCAAACTAACTTCTTGTCCCCAAATGCATAATGCATAATTTTAAGGAGTAAGAATGGTAATACAATGAATACCACTACAAAATGAGGAATGAAAAGGATAAATACATTGTTTTTCATTTATTGGGAGTCATTGTTAATCAACCAAATCCTATGACCAAAAAGTGGAATCTGGAACTAAAATGAGTCCTATAAATATCAGAAAAGATACTTCATGTCCCCAAATGCATAAAACATAATTTAAAAGAGTAAGAATGGTCATAACAATGAATACCACTAGAAATATGCATTGTGGGACAACTAAATGAGGAATGAGAAGCATAAATACCATGTTTCTTACTTATTAAGAGACACCGTTAATCAACAAAATCCGATATACCAAAAAGAGGAATCTGGAACTGAAATGAGTCCAATGAAGATCAGCAAACTAACTTCTTGTCCCCAAATGCATAATGCATAATTTTAAGGAGTAAGAATGGTCATAACAATGAATACCACTAGAAATATGCATTGTGGACACTAAATGAGGAATGAGAAGCATAAATACATTGTTTTTACTTATTGGGAGACACCGTTAATCAACAAAATCCTATACCAAAAAGAGGAATCTGGAACTAAAATGAGTCCAATAAAGATCAAAAAACTTCTTGTCCCCAAATGCATAACATAATTTAAGAGTAAGAATGGTCATAACAATGAATACCACTAAAAATGAGGAATGAAAAGCATAAATACCATGTTTCTTTATTAAGAGACACCGTTAATCAACAAAATCCGATATACCAAAAAGAGGAATCTGGAACTGAAATGAGTCCAATGAAGATCAGAAAACTAACTTCTTGTCCCCAAATGCATAATGCATAATTTTAAGGAGTAAGAATGGTCATAACAATGAATACCACTAGAAATATGCATTGTGGGACACTAAATGAGGAATGAGAAGCATAAATACATTGTTTTTCATTTATTGGGAGACACGTTAATCAACAAATCCTATACCAAAAAGTGGAATCTGGAACTAAAATGAGTCCTATAAGATCAGAAAAGAAACTTCATGTCCCCAAATGCATAAACATAATTTAAAAGTAAGAATGGTCATAACAATGAATACCACTAGAAATATGCATTGTGGGACAACTAAATGAGGAATGAGAAGCATAAATACCATGTTTCTTACTTATTAAGAGACACCGTTAATCAACAAAATCCGATATACCAAAAAGAGGAATCTGGAACTGAAATGAGTCCAATGAAGATCAGCAAACTAACTTCTTGTCCCCAAATGCATAATGCATAATTTTAAGGAGTAAGAATGGTCATAACAATGAATACCACTAGAAATATGCATTGTGGGACACCTAAATGAGGAATGAGAAGCATAAATACATTGTTTTCATTTATTGGGAGACACGTTAATCAACCAAATCCTATAGGCCAAAAAGTGAATCTGGAACTAAAATGAGTCCTATAAAGATCAGAAAAAAACTTCATGTCCCCAAATGAAAAACATAATTTAAAGAGTAAGAATGTCATAACAATGAATACCACTAGAAATATGCATTGTGGGACAACTAAATGAGGAATGAGAAGCATAAATACCATGTTTCTTACTTATTAAGAGAACCGTTTAATTAACAAAATCCGATATACCAAAAAGAGGAATCTGGAACTGAAATGAGTCCAATGAAGATCAGCAAACTAACTTCTTGTCCCCAAATGCATAATGCATAATTTTAAGGAGTAAGAATGGTCATAACAATGAATACCACTACAAAATTGAGGAATGAAAAGGATAAATACATTGTTTTTCATTTATTGGGAGACATTGTTAATCAACCAAATCCTATACCAAAAAGTGGAATCTGGAACTAAAATGAGTCCTATAAAGATCAGAAAAGAACTTCATGTCCCCAAATGCATAAAACATAATTTAAAAGAGAAAGAATGGTCATAACAATGAATACCACTAGAAATATGCATTGTGGGACAACTAAATGAGGAATGAGAAGCATAAATACCATGTTTCTTACTTATTAAGAGACACCGTTAATCAACAAAATCCGATATACCAAAAAGAGGAATCTGGAACTGAAATGAGTCCAATGAAGATCAGCAAACTAACTTCTTGTCCCCAAATGCATAATGCATAATTTTAAGGAGTAAGAATGGTCATAATGAATACCACTAGAAATATGCATTGTGGACACCTAAATGAGGAATGAGAAGCATAAATACATTGTTTTTCATTTATTGGGAGACACGTTAATCAACCAAATCCTATAGCCAAAAAGTGGAATCTGGAACTAAAATGAGTCCTATAAAGATCAGAAAGAAACTTCATGTCCCCAAATGAAAACATAATTTAAAGAGTAAAGAATGGTCATAACAATGAATACCACTAGAAATATGCATTGTGGGACAACTAAATGAGGAATGAGAAGCATAAATACCATGTTTCTTACTTATTAAGAGACACCGTTAATCAACAAAATCGATATACCAAAAAGAGGAATCTGGAACTGAAATGAGTCCAATGAAGATCAGCAAACTAACTTCTTGTCCCCAAATGCATAATGCATAATTTTAAGGAGTAAGAATGGTCATAACAATGAATACCACTACAAAATGAGGAATGAAAGGATAAATACATTTTTTCATTTATTGGGAGTCAGTTAATCAACCAAATCCTATACCAAAAAGTGGAATCTGGAACTAAAATGAGTCCTAAAGATCAGAAAAAACTTCATGTCCCCAAATGCATAAAACATAATTTAAAAGAGTAAGAATGGTCATAACAATGAATACCACTAGAAATATGCATTGTGGGACAACTAAATGAGGAATGAGAAGCATAAATACCATGTTTCTTACTTATTAAGAGACACCGTTAATCAACAAAATCCGATATACCAAAAAGAGGAATCTGGAACTGAAATGAGTCCAATGAAGATCAGCAAACTAACTTCTTGTCCCCAAATGCATAATGCATAATTTTAAGGAGTAAGAATGGTCATAACAATGAATACCACTACAAAATGAGGAATGAAAAGCATAAATACATTGTTTTTCATTTATTGGGAGTCGTTAATCAACAAATCCTATACCAAAAAGTGGAATCTGGAACTAAAATGAGTCCTATAAAGATCAGAAAAGATACTCATGTCCCCAAATGCATAAAACATAATTTAAAAGAGTAAGAATGTCATAACAATGAATACCACTAGAAATATGCATTGTGGGACAACTAAATGAGGAATGAGAAGCATAAATACCATGTTTCTTACTTATTAAGAGACACCGTTAATCAACAAAATCCGATATACCAAAAAGAGGAATCTGGAACTGAAATGAGTCCAATGAAGATCAGCAAACTAACTTCTTGTCCCCAAATGCATAATGCATAATTTTAAGGAGTAAGAATGGTCATAACAATGAATACCACTAGAAATATGCATTTGGGACACCTAAATGAGGAATGAGAAGCATAAATACATTGTTTTCATTTATTGGAGACACGTTAATCAACCAAATCCTATAGGCCAAAAAGTGAATCTGGAACTAAAATGAGTCCTATAAAGATCAGAAAGAAACTTCTTGTCCCCAAATGAAAACATAATTTTAAAAGAGTAAGAATGTCATAACAATGAATACCACTAGAAATATGCATTGTGGGACAACTAAATGAGGAATGAGAAGCATAAATACCATGTTTCTTACTTATTAAGAGACACCGTTAATCAACAAAATCCGATATACCAAAAAGAGGAATCTGGAACTGAAATGAGTCCAATGAAGATCAGCAAACTAACTTCTTGTCCCCAAATGCATAATGCATAATTTTAAGGAGTAAGAATGGTCATAACAATGAATACCACTAGAAATATGCAGGAACTGAAAAAAGGCATAAATACATGTTTTTCATTTATTGGGACATTGTTAATCAACCAAATCCTATACCAAAAAGTGGAATCTGGAACTAAAATGAGTCCTATAAATATCAGAAAAGATAACTTCATGTCCCCAAATGCATAAAACATAATTTAAAAGAGTAAGAATGGTCATAACAATGAATACCACTAGAAATATGCATTGTGGGACAACTAAATGAGGAATGAGAAGCATAAATACCATGTTTCTTACTTATTAAGAGACACCGTTAATCAACAAAATCCGATATACCAAAAAAGGAATCTGGAACTGAAATGAGTCCAATGAAGATCAGCAAACTAACTTCTTGTCCCCAAATGCATAATGCATAATTTTAAGGAGTAAGAATGGTCATAACAATGAATACCACTAGAAATATGCATTGTGGGACACCTAAATGAGGAATGAGAAGCATAAATACATTGTTTTTCATTTATTGGAGACACGTTAATCAACAAATCCTATAGCCAAAAAGTGAATCTGGAACTAAAATGAGTCCTATAAAGATCAGAAAAAACTTCATGTCCCCAAATGAAAAACATAATTTTAAAGAGTAAGAATGGTCATAACAATGAATACCACTAGAAATATGCATTGTGGGACAACTAAATGAGGAATGAGAAGCATAAATACCATGTTTCTTACTTATTAAGAGACACCGTTAATCAACAAAATCCGATATACCAAAAAGAGGAATCTGGAACTGAAATGAGTCCAATGAAGATCAGCAAACTAACTTCTTGTCCCCAAATGCATAATGCATAATTTTAAGGAGTAAGAATGGTCATAACAATGAATACCACTAGAAATATGCATTGTGGGACAACTAAATGAGGAATGAGAAGCATAAATACATTGTTTTTACTTATTAAGAGACACCGTTAATCAACAAATCCTATACAAAAAGGAATCTGGAACTAAATGAGTCCAATGAAGATCAGAAAAAACTTCTTGTCCCCAAATGCATAACATAATTTAAGAGTAAGAATGGTCATAACAATGAATACCACTAGAAATATGCATTGTGGGACAACTAAATGAGGAATGAGAAGCATAAATACATGTTTTCATTTATTAAGAGACACCGTTAATCAACAAATCCTATACCAAAAAGGAATCTGGAACTGAAATGAGTCCAATAAAGATCAGAAAAAACTTCTTGTCCCCAAATGCAAACATAATTTTAAGGAGTAAGAATGGTCATAACAATGAATACCACTAGAAATATGCATTGTGGGACAACTAAATGAGGAATGAGAAGCATAAATACATGTTTCTTACTTATTAAGAGACACCGTTAATCAACAAATCCGATATACCAAAAAGAGGAATCTGGAACTGAATGAGTCCAATGAAGATCAGCAAACTAACTTCTTGTCCCCAAATGCATAATGCATAATTTTAAGAGTAAGAATGGTCATAACAATGAATACCACTACAAAATGAGGAATGAAAAGCATAAATACATTGTTTCATTTATTGGAGACACCGTTAATCAACAAAATCCTATATACCAAAAAGTGGAATCTGGAACTAAAATGAGTCCTATAAAGATCAGAAAAATACTTCTTGTCCCCAAATGCATAACATAATTTTAAGAGTAAGAATGGTCATAACAATGAATACCACTAGAAATATGCATTGTGGAAACTAAATGAGGAATGAGAAGCATAAATACATGTTTCTTACTTATTAAGAGACACCGTTAATCAACAAAATCCATATACCAAAAAGAGGAATCTGGAACTGAAATGAGTCCAATGAAGATCAGCAAACTAACTTCTTGTCCCCAAATGCATAACATAATTTAAGAGTAAGAATGGTCATAACAATGAATACCACTAGAAATATGCATTGTGGACAACTAAATGAGGAATGAGAAGCATAAATACATTGTTTCTTATTGGAGACACCGTTAATCAACCAAATCCTATACCAAAAAGGAATCTGGAACTGAAATGAGTCCAATGAAGATCAGAAAAAACTTCTTGTCCCCAAATGCATAATTTTAAGGAGTAAGAATGGTCATAACAATGAATACCACTAGAAATATGCATTGTGGGACACTAAATGAGGAATGAGAAGCATAAATACATTGTTTTTACTTATTGAGACACCGTTAATCAACAAAATCCATATACCAAAAAAGGAATCTGGAACTAAAATGAGTCCAATGAAGATCAGCAAACTAACTTCTTGTCCCCAAATGCATAACATAATTTTAAGGAGTAAGAATGGTCATAACAATGAATACCACTAAAAATGAGGAATGAAAAGGATAAATACATGTTTTTCATTTATTGGAGACACCGTTAATCAACAAATCCTATACCAAAAAGGGAATCTGGAACTAAAATGAGTCCAATAAAGATCAGAAAAACTAACTTCTTGTCCCCAAATGCATAACATAATTTAAGAAAGAATGGTCATAACAATGAATACCACTAGAAATATGCATTGTGGGACAACTAAATGAGGAATGAGAAGCATAAATACCATTGTTTCTTACTTATTAAGAGACACCGTTAATCAACAAATCCTATACCAAAAAGGAATCTGGAACTGAAATGAGTCCAATGAAGATCAGAAAACTAACTTCTTGTCCCCAAATGCATAATGCATAATTTAAGGAGTAAGAATGGTCATAACAATGAATACCACTAGAAATATGCATTGTGGGACACTAAATGAGGAATGAGAAGCATAAATACCATGTTTCTTATTGAGACACCGTTAATCAACAAATCCTATACCAAAAAGGAATCTGGAACTGAAATGAGTCCAATGAAGATCAGAAAAAACTTCTTGTCCCCAAATGCAAACATAATTTTAAGAGTAAGAATGGTCATAACAATGAATACCACTAGAAATATGCATTGTGGGACAACTAAATGAGGAATGAGAAGCATAAATACCATTGTTTCTTACTTATTGAGACACCGTTAATAACAAAATCCTATACCAAAAAGAGGAATCTGGAACTGAAATGAGTCCAATGAAGATCAGAAAACTAACTTCTTGTCCCCAAATGCATAACATAATTTTAAGAGTAAGAATGGTCATAATAATGAATACCACTAGAAATATGCATTGTGGACAACTAAATGAGGAATGAGAAGCATAAATACCATGTTTCTTACTTATTAAGAGACACCGTTAATCAACAAAATCCGATATACCAAAAAGAGGAATCTGGAACTGAAATGAGTCCAATGAA
>FNXX01000097.1:0-50953 GCA_900108845.1 Iljinskaea planisiliqua | reverse complement strand
TATGCATTCCTAACTGTTCTTTGAGAGAGTTACTTGTAAGGGAAGCCCATGGAGGAGGATTGATGGGGCATTTTGGGATAGCAAAGACCCTGAAGATAGTGCAAGAACACTTCTTTTGGCCGCATTTGCAAAGAGATGTTGAAAGGATTTGTGGCAGGTGTGTTACTTGTAAACAATCTAAGTCCAAAGTGCAGCCTAATGGTATGTATACTCCCTTGCCTATTCCTACTCATCCGTGGAATGACATATCTATGGATTTTGTGCTTGGATTGCCTAGAACTAGGACAGGAAAGGATTCTATCTTTGTGGTTGTAGATAGATTTTTTAAAATGGCTCATTTTATTCTGTGGCATAAGACTGATGATGCATTGCACGTAGCTCATCTTTTTCATGGCATGCCTAGAACAATAGTTTCTAACACGGACACTAAGTTCTTGAGTTACTTCTGGAAAACTCTTTGGTCTAAGTTAGGAACTAAGTTGTTGTTTTCAACTACTTGACATCCGCAAACTGATGGACAAACAGAAGTAGTTAATAGGACTTTGTCAACTTTGCTGAGGGCTGTCATTAAAAAGAACCTTAGAACTTGGGAAGAGTGCTTACCACATGTTGAGTTTGCATATAATCATGCAGTACATTCGGCTACAAAGTACTCTCCATTTGAGATTGTTTATGGTTTCAATCATTTGACTCCTTTGGATTTAATCTCTTTGCCCTTGAATGAAAGAACTAGTTTAGATGGCGAGAAGAAAGCTAAACTTGTTAAACAGGTCCATGAGAAAGCAAGGATCAACATTGAGGAGAAGACTAAGTAGTATGCTAAGAAAGCCAACAAGGGCCGACGCGAGCTAGTCTTTGATGTTGGAGATCAAGTATGGGTTTACTTGAGGAAGGATCGATTTCCGGCTGAAAGGAAGTCCAAACTTATGCCAAGGGTTGATGGACCATTCAAGATAGTCAAGCGGATCAACAACAATGCTTATTGATGAAAACCTCCCAAGGATGATGCACTCTGAAGTTGGCAAAATGGATAAGCCTTCGTTCAACAGACTGTGAAGCCACGAAGAACAAGGAGATGTGGATTGAATGGTGACACAGAAGCTGCGGAAGACTCCTGATTAACCGGCGGATCGATTCTCTGGATATTACGCACCAAAGGAGATCGACAGTTTGCTGGATATGATGCACCAACAAGGAATGGATAGAGAGATGGATCGAGAGACGCCACAAAGATCTGTGAAAGGATCTATGATAAGTCTAAACCAGCCATGAACATAGATATGACACACCATGAACATGGAGTTCCAAAAATTACAAGACATCACATCTTGCAAGAGAGAAACTTCTCTGATTTTTACTGAAAACAAAACTTATTATTATTCATGATTGTGGGGTCTCTTTATATAGAGAATTACAAGTCATTTAAGTCCTAATTAAGAGCCTAACATGCAGAGCTTCTAGGAAATCGAAATTTGACTTTAATCTGCATGTAAGAGAGAGAAATACACATCAATAAATGCAATTGAAGCTTGAACTCGAAAATGAGTCTTCACTTGATAATCTGTGGACTTCAAATGATATCTTTTCTTCTTTGAATCCAGCCCATGAAGTTGCAAGCCTTGATTGATTGATGGATCGATTTCAGGATCATATCATTTTCTCCCTCTTGAAAAAAGATTTGTCCTCAAATCTTGCTCTTCAGTGAGGACGATAACTTGAACTCTAACTAACAGAAGATGGAGAGATGAGGAGGATGATTACATTGTGAATACCGAACTCCAGAGTGTGCTCTGATACCACTTGATGAAAACCTCCCAAGGATGATGATGCACTCTGAAGTTGGCAAAATGGATAAGCCTTCGTTCAACAGACTGTGAAGCCACGAAGAACAAGGAGATGTGGATTGAATGGTGACACAGAAGCTGCGGAAGACTCCTGATTAACCGGCGGATCGATTCTCTGGATATTACGCACCAAAGGAGATCGACAGCTTGCTGGATATGACGCACCAACAAGGAATGGATAGAGAGATGGATCGAGAGACGCCACAAAGATCTGTGAAAGGATCTATGATAAGTCTAAACCAGCCATGAACATAGATATGACACACCATGAACATGGAGTTCCAAAAATTACAAGACATCACATCTTGCAAGAGAGAAACTTCTCTGATTTTTACTGAAAACAAAACTTATTATTATTCATGATTGTGGGGTCTCTTTATATAGAGAATTACAAGTCATTTAAGTCCTAATTAAGAGCCTAACATGCAGAGCTTCTAGGAAATCGAAATTTGACTTTAATCTGCATGTAAGAGAGAGAAATACACATCAATAAATGCAATTGAAGCTTGAACTCGAAAATGAGTCTTCACTTGATAACCTGTGGACTTCAAATGATATCTTTTCTTCTTTGAATCCAGCCCATGAAGTTGCAAGCCTTGATTGATTGATGGATCGATTTCAGGATCATATCACTTATCAAGTTGATTTGCAAGGTAAGTATCAAGTTCGTTCAACCTTTAATGTTTCTGACTTAATTCCTGTTGTGGCAGATGATCAAGATTTGAGGTCAAATCCTTTTTAACCGGGAGGGGATGATGCGATCATGGATGGCACCAAGGATGGAGAGCTTGAACCAGAACCAGAAGCTGAGCTTAAGGCCGTGGAAGAGCATGGACCAGAAGGTGGGGAGCTTCAAGTTGAGGACGCTTTGCGAGTACCAGCCGGAGCTATGACCAGGGCGCGGACCAGACAGCTTTCTCAAGCACTAAGTTCTTTACTTAGTTCTGCCAATGTTCAGTTCAACCTTAAGGAGGAAGATGTGCAACACACGACTTTAGTAAGGTTCAAAGAGGATTCGGGAACCCCTTCCTAAAATCGACTTTTTAGTAAGGTTTCATGAAGATTTAGGTGGACCTTCCTAAATGGCGATTCGGATAGCATCAAGAGGCCGCGTGTTCACATCTGTTGAAGAGTCAGTCAACATGGAATCAATTCAGTCAAGTCTTTACTTCAATTAATGTAATGATTTCCGTGTTGTCTTGTCTTGTTTTCTGAAACACAAACACTATATATGTATTTCGGAAACCATTGAATGAAGAAAAAGTTTAAGTTTGATCATTGCGATTGTCTTGGAGAGTGAATCTCTGTTGTTCCTTGTGAACAAAGCCCTGTTGCTTGGTGAGTCATATCCAAACAACAACCCCTCTTCGGTCGTCTAAGTGAGTCATATCTTAGGACTGCTGAGGTTTGGAATATCAAGGGCCTTCCGCATCCCTTGTGCGACCTAACGATCCATTCCTTTGTTCTTGAGAGCTAGTAGCTCAATTGAGTTCAAAGTCTATCCAGACCAACTTCAGAGTGTAATCCGTGGGAGGGAGTTGATCCCCATATCACCCTGGTACTAGATCAATTTGATGCTCAATCCCACGAATTGGAGGTAGGCCTGGAGGTATCTCTTCTGGAAAGACATCTTTGTACTCCTCAATGATCTCTATCATCTCTTGTGGAAGTTCCTCTAAAGGTTTTGTACTAGCAAGTGTTTCCTTGTAGACAAACATGAAGGTTGTCATCTCTGGATCAAAGAGTTTGTTGAACACACTGTGGTTGATGTATAAGCTGTTTGAGACTCTTTCCTTATCCTTGCGGTTCATGTGGAGCTGGTCTTTGTAGATTTCGCTGGGTGACAGGGGTAGAAGAGTGACCTTGTGCCCTTTAAACTCAAAGGACTGCTTGTTGGTGTAGCCATCATGAAGAACTCTTCTGTCAAACTGCCATGGTCTGCCCAACAACACGTGACTAGACTTCATGGGAACCACATCACAGAGTAGCTCATCCTCATACTTACCAATAGCTAACTTGACAAGTACTTGTTGAGAGACAGTTAAGGCTCCTTTGTTGTCCAACCATTGTAGCTGATAAGGCCTTGGGTGTGAAGTGGTTTTGAGGTTGAGCTTCTTTACCATCTCTTCACTTGCGGCGTTGGTGCAGCTTCCTCCATCTACAATCAGTGTGCAAACCTTGTCTTGAACTACACATCTGGTGTGGAAAAGATTCTCACGCTGACCTCTATCATCTGGGTGAATCTGAACACTCAAGGTCCTGCGTGCTACTAACATCTCCCCAACTGCTGCTGGTTCTTCTTCTTCTTCTGTACCAACATCGGTTTCACTCTCTGAGCTGTCTTGAGGTACTATCTCTCCTCCTTCTTGTAGCAGGAACATCTTCTTGTTGGGACAGTCTCTGGAGTAATGCCCCATGCCTTGGCATTTAAAGCATCTGATGTTGCTAGTAGAAGTCCCACTCCTTGGTTTAAACTCGATCTTGACCTCTTCCTTGACTGTAGTTGAAGACGGTTTGTGATCCTTGGTATAAGCTGGTTTACTGAGCTCCTTAGGTCTTTGAATGTTAGAGGAGAAGGTTGTTCTGCCAATTCTCCTCTTAATCTGTGATTCAATCAGCTCGGCCTTATGCACCATCTCTTGTACATCCTCATAGTTCTGTAACTCAACTTTGTCCTGAATCTCTCTGTTAAGTCCCCCAAGGAACCTAGACATCACCATGTCTTCGCCTTCTCTCAGATCAGCTCTGATCAGTAAGGTCTCCAGCTCTTGGTAATAGTCTCGAACTGATTTAGTTCCTTGTATATGCGTCTGAGCTTGTTGAGGATCTCTCTGTGGTAGTGTGCAGGCACGAACTTCTTCCTCATCTGCGTGGTCAGCTGCTCCCAGGTAGTGATAGGAAGCTCTCTGTGTCGGTCTCTGGTGATTCCCAACTGCTCCCACCACAAGAGTGCATAGCCATTAAACTCAGACACAGCTATCTTCACCTTGTTAAGCTTATATGTTCCTTGTACCAAGAAGTTTGATTCCATCTTCCTCTCCCAATCTAGGTAGGCTTCTGGATCATTGGTGCTGTGGAAAGAAGGGTACTGAATCTTAATGTGCCTCAGCTGCTGCCCTAACGGGTCATAGTCTCTGCCGTGGCCTCTGTTTCGATCCCTCCTTATGGTATGAAGACTGTCATCTGACCTCTCTTCTTCTTCTGAGTACTCAGGTTCTGTCTCCAATTGGACTCGGTGATTTGGCCGTCGAGGTGTTCTGTTAGCTCTGCGTCTTTCTCTTCCCGCGCCCTTGGTGTTTCTGGTCTGATGGATGCTGGGTTCCCTACCTCCTGTAGGTGGTCGGACGGTGCTGCCTCTGGGTTGCCTAGAAGAGGCTCCCACATGTGCTTTCCCCTTGGCAAGGCGGATAGTTTCTCTAGGGCTTGGTGGTTCAGATGAGGCAGTCTCTGCCGTGCTATGCTCCTTCAACAGATCCTTGAATCGAACCTCAAATTTGTTGTTGAGCTGTTCTATCTGTTGCATAAGCTGAGTAGCTACAGATTGATTTGCCTCTCTGATCTGTTGAGCCATAGTTTGATTCAGAGCTTCCATAGCTTCTGCTGAAAGCTCCATGGTACCTGAAACAATCAAAACAGCTCACAGTAAAAAGTTCTAAAGACAAAACTTCTGTATACCTAAAACTTTTAAAACTTGATGCATAAAAGGAATGAGAAAAGAACACAAAAGAAAAGAGGGGGTTTTCTAGGGTTTGCTCAGCCTTTGGTTCAGAGTTGGCTCTGATACCACCTGATATGAACTCCCTTAGATCACTCCAAAGAAAGGCTGATGAACACGTGATGCTGGTTGGTGTGATTATGCCAGGAGACCGATGAGGGAGATGGATCCCCTGATAGGACTAGGGGTTTAGGATGGAGAATAGATTGGTATAGGTCTTTATGGATTGATTTCAGATGGTAAGATGATTAGAACAGATAGCAGAGTTTCAGATTCACTAGGTGTATAGAAACTCGGATTACAAGAACGGATTTAAGGAATCAAAGGTGAGAGGAGAAGTGCATTCTATTGCTTTTTCATCAAGTTCTTCGCTAATCTCCAAGAGGAGGCAAGATTACAACTTAAATACAACCCTAAAACTCAACAACATGCTGTTCTAAACAATCAGTTAACAGCATGGTGTTCTAAACCAAGAAAACAACAAAGCGTTCTGAAAACAAATAAAAGCAACAAGGCGTCCCAACCTACAGGTTCCTATTTGGTGCACCTTTAAAATCACTAAGTACTAAGCCATAGTGACTTGTACATTATTACCCATTGGTAATGACTCCTAAGCAACTCAACATAGTGATTCATCTGCCTCATTAAAAACCATTCTGAGAAAACCCAATGGGACAAAACTCATCATGGGAAAAAGAGTACATACTCATCACCTAAGTTACTTAGTTATCATTACTGGGTGGAGTCTTCTGGCTGAAGATGTTGAAGACTTGAATAGCAGGTAAGGTAAGTGATCCTTCTGGTAGGAGTGAATGAGCTTCCTTAGCCAGTTCCCTAGCTCTGGAACGAGTGACCCTTCCTACTATCTCTGGTTCTTCCTTTGGTTCCTTAGATGCTGTGCTATCCATGATCATATCACTGCTGATGAAGGAGCCGAAGCTGAGAAGTGGTTCTCAGAGGACCAAGCTGTGCTCGCCATTCTTCAAGGGTCTCTCACTCTCTCTATGCTTGAGGCATACTCATATTGCGAGAGCGCTAAGGAACTGTGGGATACCTTGAAGAATGTCTTTGGCAATGTGTCAAACCTTACCCGGGTCTTTGAGATCAAGAGGAGCATCAACCAACTGAGCCAAGGAGACACCGACTTCAACACCTTCTTTGGGAAGTTCAGGTCTTCCTGGGCTGAGCTGGAGATGCTGAGGCCGCCTACCCTTGACGCGACCATCCTGAACGAACGAAGGGAGAAGGATAAGGTGTTCGCGCTCTTGATGGTTCTCAATCCGGCTTACAATGATCTAATCAAACATATTCTCCGTGGAACCAAGCTCCCAAGTCTTGATGAAGTATGTTCACAAATCCAAAAGGAACAGGGATCCCTTGGCCTATTTGGTGGGAAAGGAGGAGAACTTGTGCTTGCAAACAAAGCCGAGGAGGCCATCACTTCAGCCAACAAAGGTCACTATCGTTCCGGTGAAGGCAACTCAGTTGTGTGCACCTATTGCAAGAAACCAGGATACACCAAAGAAAAGTGCTTCATCCTCCACCCTGATATGATCATGGACAAAGAGGAACAGTTGGAGCAGGAGGAGCAAGGACAAAGCAAGCTTGAGCCTGAGGAGCATAATCAAGATCAGCTTGAACGTGAGGAGCAAGGACAGAGCAAGCTGGTAGCTGAGGAGGATCTTCAGGTGCCTACAGGACCAATGACGCGGTCAAGGACTAGGGCGTTCCACCAGGCTTTGGAGACTCTGCTTAATCAAATCAAGCCTGATGAAGACGCGATCAAATTCAGCCTGATGGTGTGCATTCAGGCTAGATAGCTGATATGAACTCCCTTGATCACTCCAACGAAAGGCTGATGATCGTGTGAGACTGGATGGTGTCTTTGCAATGAGATGAATGAAGAGTGAGGATCCCGTGGGGGATCTATGGCGTGATGATGAGGTTAGGGTTATTGATCAGGGGTTTTATGGATATTATTCAGATGATCAGATGATTAGGAATGATAGCAGAGTTTCAGAATCACTTGGTGTATAGAAACTCGGATTACAAGAACGAATTCAAGGAATCAAAGGTGAGAGAAGAAGTGTGTTCTATTGATTTTCAACTATGTTCTTCGCTGCCTTATCATGGAAGGCTGATTACAGTTTAAATACAACTCTCAGACAACCCTAAAACTCAACAACATGCTGTTTTAAAACAATCAGTAAACAGCATGGTGTTTTGATATGAACTCCCTTGATCACTCTAAAGAAAAGGCTGCCAAGCGTGTTTTGATGGATGGTGGGATTGTACACGAAATTGATGATGTTTGGAGGATCCCGTGAATGGATTGGGGTTTGAGAAGGGATTAGATTGATATAGGTTTTATGGATTGATTGTTTATGGATTGATTTCAGATGATTAGGTGATTAGAACAGATAGAAGAGTTTCAAGGTCACTAGGTGTAATGAAACTCGGATTTCATGAACTCATTCAAGGAATCAGAGGTGAGAGAAGAGATGCATTCTATTGCTTTTCATATAAGTTCTTCGCTAACCTCTCTTAAGAGGCTGATTACAGCTTAAATACAACTCTCAGATAACCTAAAACTAAACAACATGCTGTTTTAAAACAATCAGTAAACAGCATGGTGTTTTAAAAGTTTAAAACAACAAGCGTTCTAAACACAAATTAAAAGAAACAACAAGGTGTCCCAACCCACAGGTTCCTAATTGGTGCACCTTTAAAATCACTAAGTACAAGCCATAGTGACTTGTACATTATTACCCAAAGGTAATGACTCCTAAGCAACTCAACATAGTGACTCATCTGCCTCATTAAAAACCATGCTGAGAAAACCCAGTGGGACAAAACTCATCATGGGAAAAAGAGTACAGACTCATCACCTTAAGTTACTTAGTTATCATTACTGGGTGGAGTCTTCTGGCTGAAGATGTTGAACACTTGGATAGTGGGTAGGGTAAGTAATCCTTCAGCTAGAAGGGAATGAGCTTCCCTAGCTAGTTCCTTAGCTCTGGATCGTGTGACTCTTCCTACTATCTCTGGCTCTTCCTTTGGCTCCTTAGATGTTGTGCTATCCATGATTACATCATGTTTTAAAAAGTTAAAACAACAAGGTGTTCTAAAAACAAACAAAAGAAACAACAAGGTGTCCCAACCCTCAGGTTCCTAATTGGTGCGCCTTTAAAAATCACTAAGTACAAGCCATAGTGACTTGTACATTATTACCCAAAGGTAATGACTCCTAAGCAACTCAACATAGTGACTCATCTGCCTCATTAAAAACCATGCTGAGAAAACCCAGTAGGACAAAACTCATCATGGGAAAAAGAGTACAGACTCATCACCTTAAGTTACTTAGTTATCATTACTGGGTGGATTCTTCTGGCTGAAGATGTTGAACACTTGAATAGCAGGTAAGGTAAGTAATCCTTCTGCTAGAAGTGAATGAGCTTCCTTAGCCAGTTCCTTAGCTCTGGATCGAGTGACCCTTCCTACTATCTCTGGCTCTTCCTTTGGCTCCTTAGATGTTGTGCTATCCATGATTACATCAACTGGTCTGATGGATAATGCCGTGGGAGGTAAGAAAGTGTTTGAACGCATGACTTGTGTATTCTCCTCCATTGTCTGATCTGAGGATCTTAACCTTGGCATTATAGTGGTTAGTAACATAGGCATGAAAGCTAGTGAATGCTTCTAACACTCTATCTTTAGATGGAAGCAAGGTTATCCATGTGTACTTTGATTTCTCATCAATGAATGTGACAAAATATTTATGATTTTCTCTAGAAAGACATGGTGAGGTCCAGACATCAGAGTGAATTAAGTCAAAGCAATTTTCATAAATAGTGGAAGATTTTGGAAAGATAGATTTGCAATGTTTCCCTAGGATACAAGCCTCACAATCATCATTTTGAAACTGAACATTAGGTAACAGCAAATTTAAAGCCCTATAATGGGGATGACCAAGTCTAGCGTGCCAAATAGCATTATTCACTACACCAACATTGAAGCTAAAACCGCAAGAAGATAGAGAAGATGACTTAGTGTCTTTAAGAACATAAAGACCACCCTTTGTTGTTCCTTGTCCAAGTACCTTACTTGTCTCAATATCCTGAAAAAAAACATCATTAGGCCCAAATATAGCAAAGCAATTTAAATCATTGGTGGCTCTTTTGACAGATAACAAGTTAGAGGTGAATGTTGGCATATAAAAGGCTTGAGACTTCTTATCAAACAATTCCAAGTTACCAATGCCCTCAATCCTAACTTGTTCACCATTTGCAATGCTAACATGTCCTAGAGCCGGTTTAATGTCACTGATTAACTTAGGGTCACTTATCATATGATGACTAGTTCCTGAATCAACAATCAAAGGTTTGTTCTTACTAAGCACAGATTCCACAATACCACAAGAAGCATGAAAGCTAACGGGTTTCATAAAGTTACCAGACTCCTTGAGTGCTTTGATCAGGGCATCAAGATCAGTTTTGGTTACATAGTTGGAGGATGCAGTGTTGACAACTCCTTCATCTGCACGTGATGAAGTGGATGTCTCTCCTTTCTCTTGAACTCCATTATGACCGGATGCAAGGTGGGCGCGAGAGTCTTTGTGGTTATTGTGGTTGTTGTTCCTCCAGTGACCTTGAGAGGACCGTGAGTCCCATCTTCCTGGTTGAGAGGGAAACCTCTTCAAGTGTGGGTGCAAAATGAAGCATTGCACCTTAGTATGTCCTGTCTTCTTGCAATGATCACATACAGGTGGGTGAGTGTTGTCATTGGACCGGAAGTGACTCTGGAAGTGACTCTTGTTGGCAGTTACTTCTTCCACCTTGTTAGCTAACACCAGCTCCCCTCCTTTTCCTCCAAATAAACCGAGAGATCCCTGCTCCTTCTGGATCTGTGAGCACACTTCATCAAGACTTGGAAGGGTGGTTCCCCTCAAGATGTGTTTGATTAAGTCGTTATAGGCCGGGTTGAGAACCATCAGCAGGGAAAACACCTTGTCCTGCTCTCTTCGTTCGTTAAGGACCGCCGCATCAAGGGTAGGAGGCCTCAGCATTTCCAGTTCAGCCCAAGAGACCTGAACTTCCCAAAGAAGGTGTTGAAGTCAGCATCACCCTGGTTCAGTTGGTTGATGCTTCTCTTGATTTCAAACACCCGAGTGAGGTTAGAAACATTGCCAAACACATTCTTCAATGTGTCCCAAAGCTCTCTTGCATTCTCGCAGTAGGAGTAGGCCTCAAGGACCGGAAGGGCAAGAGATCCTTGAAGAACCGCAAGAACAGCTTGGTCTTCAGAGTACCACTTCGCAGGTTTGGCTCCTAGACCAGCAGCTTCCTTTTCTCCCTCTTTGGTGTTGTCGCTTGGAGTGTTGGGATCTTCAACGTGGTGCCACAGCTCACGACCACACAGCACTGCCTTGGTGGTTCTCGCCCATAGGAGATAGTTATCGGCTCCTTTTAAGACCACTAGAAGCGAAACAGGTTTGTTGTTCTCCATTTTCAAACCGCGAGAGAGAGTTTCAGGGCTATTGACCGCTGGAAAAAAGGATGGACTCGGCTAAGGACCGCTGGATAATAGAAATATAGGACTCAGATTTAGAAGAAACTGAAGCAGACGAATGATGAGGGGATCTTAGTGAGTGTTTAGGCCGCAAGAGAGATGAGTTTTGGTGAGCTTAATGACTTGTAAGATCTATTACCCGATGGATAAAGACAAACTGAAGAACAGAGTTTATGATTTGGAAATGAGATTTTGAAGAGACGAAGTGTTTGATTTAGAGACAAGGGTAGAACTACTTGCTCTGATACCATGTAAGTTTAGTTTGAGATTGAAGAGATGAAATATGAACTGAATAAGATGAACTGAATAAGATCTTTGTGCAAGGTTTAAAACAGATGAATGGAAGAAGGATTTTATTTCCATAACTTACGTAGATACAACTATCGACAATGTACATATATAGGCTAGACAAAAGGGAAGCTATACAATCGACAGATAAGAGGGAAAGGGACGTGTGTGTGGTCTAAGACAAGAAGAGCGTGAGACCCAAGGTCGACAGCGACTGTTCACAGCGGCTCCAAGAGCTAAGGAAAACCCGTGACTGTTCCTTGTTTCTTCTTCAACGGTCATAAGACCAAGTTGACTTCTCTTGAGATCTTTCGACCATGGATGATATGAACTCCCTTGATCACTCTAAAGAAAGGCTGCCAATCGTGTATTGCTGGATGGTGTGATTGTACACGAAATTGATGATGATGGAGGATCCCGTGATGGATTGGGGTTTGAGAAGGGATTAGATTGATATAGGTTTTATGGATTGATTGTTTATGGCTTGATTTCAGATGGTAAGATGATTAGGATAGATAGCAGAGTTTCAGAATCACTTGGTGTATAGAAACTCGGATTACAAGAACGAATTCAAGGAATCAAAGGTGAGAGAAGAAGTGCATTCTATTGCTTTTCATATAAGTTCTTCGCTAACCTCTCATGGGAGGCTGATTACAGCTTAAATACAACTCTCAGATAACCTAAAACTAAACAACATGCGGTTTTAAAACAATCAGTAAACAGCATGGTGTTTTAAAAATTTAAAACAACAAGCATTCTAAACACAAATAAAAAGAAACAACAAGGTGTCCCAACCCACAGGTTCCTAATTGGTGCACCTTTAAAATCACTAAGTACAAAGCCATAGTGACTTGTACATTATTACCCAAAGGTAGTGACTCCTAAGGAACTCAACATAGTGACTCATCTGCCTCATTAAAAACCATGCTGAGAAAACCCAGTGGGACAAAACTCATCATGGGAAAAAGAGTACAGACTCATCACGTTAAGTTACTTATTTATCATTACTGGGTGGAGTCTTCTGGCTGAAGATGTTGAACACTTGAATAGCAGGTAAGGTAAGTGATCCTTCTGCGAGAAGTGAATGAGCCTCCTTAGCCAATTCTCTAGCTCTGGAACGGGTGATCCTTCCTACTATCTCTGGCTCTTCCTTTGACTCCTTTGTTGCTGTGCTATCCATGATCTCATCATCCTCTTGATGTGATACTGGACAAATCATGGAGCTTGGAGCATGGAAAGGAGTCTATGGAGCAGCTTGAACCAGAGCTAGGAGGAGATGAAGCTTTGATTGTGCCTACCGGTCCAATGACTAGATCAAAGACTAAGCTATTCAATCAAGTTGTTGGAGGACTTCTCAATCATACCTTGAAGGCAGATGATCAAGACATCAAACAGGAAGGTATAACTTGTCAAAACACTTTGGTTTTGATTCAAGTTATATAGTTTTAACATTTGGGAAAAGTGTTGGGTTTATACTCTTTTTCCCTTGTCAAGTTTTGTCCCACTGGGTTTTCTTGACAAGGTTTTTAATGAGGTATTCCCAGCACTTCACAATGGCCCAAATTGTTAAAACTGAAGCCCAAGGCCTGGAAGCCACGTCCAGAAAGCAAGATGAGGCCTTTGGGAAACTCCCAACTGTATTTTAAATGCTTTTGTTATTTTCTAGACTCTGCATGAAGAGGAAATTCGAATTTGAACTTTAATTAAGTGTTTTGTTTAGTTCCAAGGTCATTTACTGCTTGCTGTGCATGCAAGCCTTGTTTGACCTCTACTTAAACTTCATGTACTCCCATTTTCAAATCTATCTATCTTCTTTTATCAAAAACCTTTTGAATTTAGATCACTGTTTATTGGTGTGTCATATCCAGTAAACAAACCCGAATTCTTGTGTGTCATATCAAGAATTCAACCTGGTTTGCTTGAGGAAATTCCGCAGCCTCTTAGCAAAGCCATTCAATCCATCTCATATTCCATTCTTCACAGTTCTGTTCCATCCGTTCCAGAATCTTTTCAACTTCAGACTGGGTGATTCAAGGGAGGTTATATTAAGTGGTATCAGAGCAAACCAGCCTGCAAGTTAAGTTTTCTTTCTATTTTCTTTGAGTGTCTGTTTTTATCTTCTCATGCACAGATCTGCTTGTTTTGGAACCAGAAAGTGTAGATCTGTTAGCTGTGACTTCTTTAAAACATATTAGGGCTATAGATCTGTTAGTTTCGAACCCTAAGAGTTACAGATCTGTGTTCTGCAATTTCTAGGCTTGAATATGACTGTTCATCTTCCAAATCCAGAAGTGTGTTAATCTGCAGAAAAATTGTTTAAGCACCTGTCTGGCCTAGTTTAATTTTTTTTCTTTTAAGAAGTTGTTTCTTTGGAACTCTTTACTGGTGGATTTGTGTTTTCTATTTCAGAGAACATGTCTGGAACAGAGGATGAGGAAGAATCCAGCAACAACAGAAACAACAAACTGCTGATTGAGGCTATGACAAAGATGATGGATGCTAAACTAAATGCTTTGCGCCAAGAGCTTCGTCCTAACAATGAACCAGAAGAAACTCAGTCAAAGAGAAGAAGAGAACAAAGAGGATCTCGTGATCAGACTGCAGAAACAAGGGGTGATGATACTGACAGCTACTACAGCAACAGAAGCAATGGATCTCAAAACAGTCAGAGAAGGCGCAATAGGATTGCAAGAGAAGGCAGAGAACGTTTGCAAGATAATCTTGGAGGACTCAAGCTTAAAATTCCTCCATTCCATGGGAAGAATGATCCAGATGCATATTTGGAATGGGAGAAGAAGATTGAGCTAGTATTCAATGTTCAGCACTACACAGAGATCAACAGAGTTAGAGTTGCTGCTACTGAATTTTATGACTATGCTCTCAGCTGGTGGGATCAGTTAGTCACTTCAAGGAGGAGAAATCAAGAGTATCCAGTGGAGACTTGGACAGAAATGAAGAGGATTATGAGAAAGAGGTTTGTTCCTAGTCATTACCACAGAGAGTTACACCTAAGACTGAGGAGACTCACACAAGGAAACCGGTCTGTTGAGGAGTATTATCAAGAAATGGAGACTTTGATGCTGCGTGCTGACATTTCAGAAGATAGAGAAGCAACAATGTCTAGGTTTCTTGGAGGTTTAAACCGTGAAATTCAAGACAGGCTTGAAACTCAGCACTATATAGATATAGAAGAGATGCTGCACAAAGCCATTCTGTTTGAGCAGCAGGTGAAGAGGAAAGGTTTTTCAAGATCTAGTTACAATCCAGGAGCAAATGCTAGCAAGTCTAATTTTCGCAGAGAAGAGAGACCAAGTTATTCAAGAGACATCAAGCAGCCTGCAAATCCTAGAGAGGAAAACAAGCCATATACTGCCATTCAAGACATCAAGGGCAAAGCTGTTGCTGATGCTTCCAGAACTCGTGATGTGAAGTGTTTCAAGTGTCAAGGCAGAGGGCATTATGCCAATGAATGCATTAACAAGAAGGTTATGATTCTGCTTGATAATGGAGAGTTTGAATCTGAAGATGAGGAATCAGAAGCTGAGATACTTTCAGATGAACATAAAGAAGAACCAGTCAAAGGAGAACTACTAGTAGCCAGAAGGTCTTTGAGTCTGCAATCAAGTCAAGAAAAGCAAGAACAGAGAGAGAACCTGTTTCATACTCGTTGCAAGGTTCAGGGCAAGGTCTGCAGCTTGATCATTGATGGAGGCAGCTGCACCAATGTGGCAAGTGATTTGATGGTCAAGAAGCTGGGATTGAAAGTCAGAAAGCATCCAAAGCCATACAAGCTTCAGTGGCTCAATGACAGTGGGGAAATGAAAGTAAACAGTCAAGTGGTGGTTCCCTTAGCTATTGGCAAGTATGAGGATGAGGTCTTGTGTGACATTTTGCCTATGGAGGCAGGACACATTCTGCTTGGGAGACCTTGGCAATCTGATCGAAAAGTGATTCATGATGGTTATACTAATCGTCATACCTTTGAGTTTAATGGCAGAAAGACCACACTACTTCCTATGACGCCAAGTGAGGTTTATGCAGACCAAATACATCTCAAACGCAAGGAAGAGCAGGTATCAAAACATTCTAACTTCTTTGTTAAGGCTAATGTTGTTAAGAAAGCTTTATTTGCAAAGAAACCAATGTTGCTGTTTGTTTATAAAGAAGCTCTTATGAGCTTAACTGACCTTGCACCGGTGCTGCCGAGTGAGATGATTTCTCTTTTGCAGAACTATGAGGACGTGTTCCCTGAAGATAATCCAGTGGGATTACCACCTATAAGAGGCATTGAACATCAAATTGATTTCATCCCTGGAGCCTCTCTTCCAAACCGTCCAGCATACAGAACAAACCCTGTGGAGACAAAAGAGCTGCAGAAACAAGTAGAAGAACTAATGGAGAAGGGACATATAAGAGAAAGCATGAGTCCTTGTGCTGTACCTGTTCTACTTGTGCCTAAGAAAGATGGTAACTGGCGCATGTGTGTGGACTGCAGAGCCATCAATAATATCACGGTGAAGTATCGACATCCTATACCTAGATTAGATGACATGCTAGATGAGTTGCATGGTTCCTGCATCTTTTCTAAAATTGATTTAAAGAGTGGATATCACCAAATTAGAATGAAAGAAGGTGATGAGTGGAAAACAGCCTTTAAAACTAAGCATGGGCTGTATGAATGGTTAGTTATGCCATTTGGGCTGACAAATGCACCTAGAACTTTCATGAGGCTGATGAATCATGTTCTTAGGTCATTCATAGGAGAGTTTGTTGTTGTTTACTTTGATGATATTTTGGTTTACAGCAAAAGCCTAAATGAACATGTTGAGCATCTGAATTCTGTTTTAAGTGTGCTTAGAAGGGAAAAGCTTTATGCTAATCTTAAGAAATGCACATTCTGCACAGATAACCTTGTGTTTCTAGGTTTTGTTGTAAGTGCAGATGGTGTTAAAGTGGATGAAGCAAAAGTTAAAGCAATCAGCGATTGGCCAAGTCCAAAGACAGTAGGCGAGGTGAGGAGTTTCCATGGCCTTGCTGGATTTTACAGGAGATTTGTGAAGGACTTTAGCACGCTGGCAGCTCCCCTCACTGAGGTTATAAAGAAGGACGTGGGTTTTAAATGGGAGCAAGCACAGGAAGATGCATTCCAATCCCTTAAAGAGAAGCTTACTCATGCCCCTGTCTTAACCTTACCAGATTTTCTTAAAACTTTTGAGATAGAATGTGATGCCTCTGGTATAGGTATTGGAGCTGTTCTGATGCAGGATAAGAAGCCCATAGCATTTTTCAGTGAGAAGCTTGGAGGAGCAATGCTAAACTATCCTACTTATGATAAGGAGCTGTATGCTTTGGTGAGAGCTTTACAAACATGGCAGCACTATCTCTGGCCTAAGGAGTTCGTTATACACTCTGATCATGAGTCCCTTAAGCATCTCAAAGGTCAGCAGAAGCTAAACAAGAGACATGCCAGGTGGGTTGAATTCATAGAAACCTTCCCCTATGTCATCAAGTACAAACAAGGTAAGGAAAATGTAGTGGCAGATGCATTGTCTCGGAGGTATGTTTTAATCTCAACTCTTGATGCCAAACTGTTGGGTTTTGAACAACTTAAGCATTTATATGAGACTGACCCTGATTTTAAGGAAGTTTATAAGTCTTGTGAGAAGTTTTCTTCAGGACATTACTTTAGGCAAGATGGTTTTCTTTTCTTTGATAATCGCTTGTGTGTGCCTAACTGTTCTGTTAGAGACTTGTTCATAAGGGAAGCTCACGGTGGAGGCCTGATGGGGCACTTTGGTATTGCTAAAACACTTAAGGTGATGCAGGATCACTTCCATTGGCCTCACATGAAAAGAGATGTGGAAAGGATCTGTGGCAGATGTGCAACATGTAAACAAGCTAAGTCTAAGGTCCAGCCTCACGGTTTGTACACTCCTCTGCCTATTCCTTCTCATCCCTGGACTGATATCTCTATGGACTTTGTGCTTGGATTGCCTAGAACTAGGACTGGAAAAGATTCTATTTTTGTGGTAGTTGATAGGTTTTCTAAGATGGCACATTTCATTGCTTGTCATAAAACAGATGATGCATCTCATGTAGCAGACTTGTTCTTTAAGGAAATCATTCGTTTACATGGCATGCCCAGAACCATTGTTTCTGATAGAGATACCAAGTTTCTTAGCTATTTCTGGAAAACATTGTGGTCTAAGCTAGGAACTAAGCTATTGTTTTCAACCACATGTCATCCCCAAACTGATGGACAAACAGAAGTTGTTAATCGCACTCTAGGAACTCTATTGCGTGCACTGATTAAAAAGAACCTAAAAACTTGGGAAGATTGCTTGCCTCATATAGAATTTGCATATAATCATGCTATGCATTCTGCTTCTAAGTTTTCTCCATTTCAGATTGTTTATGGCTTTAACCCATTATCACCTTTGGATCTAATGCCTTTACCTTTGAGTGAAAGAGCTAGCATAGATGGGAAAAAGAAAGCTGAATTAGTTAAACAGATTCATGAGAAAGCCAAGAAGAACATAGAAGAGAAAACAAAGCAGTATGTCAAACAAGCTAACAAAGGCAGGCGTGGCATGATCTTTGAAGTTGGTGACCAGGTCTGGGTTCATTTGAGGAAGGAACGATTCCCTGCTGAGAGAAATTCTAAGCTAATGCCAAAGATCGATGGCCCTTTCACAGTCACAAGGAGAATAAGCGACAATGCTTATCAGCTGGATCTCCAAGGTAAGTATAATGTAAGCTCTAGTTTTAATGTTTCTGACCTTGTTCCTTATATTGCAGATGAAACGGATTTGAGGTCAAATCCTTCTCAAGTAGGAGAGGATGATGTGATACTGGACAAATCATGGAGCTTGGAGCATGGAAAGGAGTCTATGGAGCAGCTTGAACCAGAGCTAGGAGGAGATGAAGCTTTGATTGTGCCTACCGGTCCAATGACTAGATCAAAGACTAAGCTATTCAATCAAGTTGTTGGAGGACTTCTCAATCATACCTTGAAGGCAGATGATCAAGACATCAAACAGGAAGGTATAACTTGTCAAAACACTTTGGTTTTGATTCAAGTTATATAGTTTTAACATTTGGGAAAAGTGTTGGGTTTATACTCTTTTTCCCTTGTCAAGTTTTGTCCCACTGGGTTTTCTTGACAAGGTTTTTAATGAGGTATTCCCAGCACTTCACAATGGCCCAAATTGTTAAAACTGAAGCCCAAGGCCTGGAAGCCACGTCCAGAAAGCAAGATGAGGCCTTTGGGAAACTCCCAACTGTATTTTAAATGCTTTTGTTATTTTCTAGACTCTGCATGAAGAGGAAATTCGAATTTGAACTTTAATTAAGTGTTTTGTTTAGTTCCAAGGTCATTTACTGCTTGCTGTGCATGCAAGCCTTGTTTGACCTCTACTTAAACTTCATGTACTCCCATTTTCAAATCTATCTATCTTCTTTTATCAAAAACCTTTTGAATTTAGATCACTGTTTATTGGTGTGTCATATCCAGTAAACAAACCCGAATTCTTGTGTGTCATATCAAGAATTCAACCTGGTTTGCTTGAGGAAATTCCGCAGCCTCTTAGCAAAGCCATTCAATCCATCTCATATTCCATTCTTCACAGTTCTGTTCCATCCGTTCCAGAATCTTTTCAACTTCAGACTGGGTGATTCAAGGGAGGTTATATTACCTCTCCCTCTTGAAAAGGATTTGTCCTCAAATCTGTATCGTGAGGTTGTACCTTACTCTTTGCCATTTTACAGACAGCACATCTAGAACAGACCCTCTCCACATCGGTCTTCATGTTAGGCCAATAGAAGTGGTCTTGCAATCCAAGTAATGTCTTTGCAACTCCAAAGTGTCCAGCTAGTCCACCTCCATGAGCTTCTCTTACTAACAGTTCTCTGATGGAGCTCCGTGGTATGCACAGGCGGTTGTTATAGAATAGATACCCTTCCTGTCTATGATATTTTTCAAACGCAAACTTATGGCACTTGCCATAGCTCTCAGCAAAATCAATGTCAGTTTCATACAGATCTATTATGTGATCTAACCCATCTAACTTTGAAGTCAAGGTAGATACAAGTGTGTACCTTCTGGATAATGCATCTGCAACTACATTATCCTTACCTTTCTTGTATTTGATAATGTATGGGAAGGTCTCTATAAACTCCATCCATCTGGCATGTCTTTTATTAAGCTTCTGTTGTCCTTTAAGGTGTTTTAAAGACTCATGATCTGTGTGAATGACAAATTCCTTGGGCCACATTTGGAGAGCTCTAACCAAGGCATATAGTTCTTTGTCATAGGTTGGGTAGTTTGCTGTTGCTCCTCCTAACTTCTCACTAAAGTATGCCACTGGTTTTCTATCCTGCATCAACACAGCACCAATACCAACTCCTGAAGCATCACATTCAATTTCAAATGTTTTAAGAAAATCAGGAAGAACTAAAAGGGGAGCATTGATAAGCTTCTCTTTAAGGGCTTTAAAAGCCTGTTCTTGGGCGTCCTCCCATCTGAACCCGACTTCTTTCTTGATGACTTCAGTTAATGGTGCGGCCAGAGTGCTGAAGTTTGGAACAAATCTTCTGTAGAACCCTGCTAACCCATGAAAGCTCCGAACTTCTCCAATACTCTTAGGTGTAGGCCATTCTTTGATTGCTTTAACCTTCTCTTCATCAACCTTAACTCCTTCTGCACTAACAACAAAGCCTAGAAAGACAACCTCAGTAGTACAGAATGAACATTTAGAGAAGTTAGCAAAGAGAGATTGAGAACGAAGAACCTCCAGAACTTGGCGGATATGCTCCAGATGTTCTCTCAAACCTTTGCTGTAGATGAGAATGTCATCAAAGTAGACTACCACAAAAACTCCAATGAATGGTCTCAAAGCATGATTCATGAGGTGCATGAAGGTGCTGGGAGCATTGGTGAGACCAAATGGCATGACTAGCCACTCATACAAGCCTTGCTTCGTCTTGAAAGCAGTCTTCCACTCATCCCCTTCCTTCATTCTGATCTGGTGGTAACCACTCTTCAAATCGATTTTAGAGAAGATTGTGGAACCACATAACTCATCTAGCATATCATCAAGCCTTGGAATAGGGTGTCTGTACTTCACTGTGATATTGTTGATAGCTCTGCAGTCTACACACATCCTCCATGTTCCATCTTTCTTAGGAACCAATAGAACTGGTACTGCACAAGGACTGAGACTTTCTCTGATGTGGCCTTTATTCATCAACTCTTCCACTTGCTTCTGAAGTTCCTTGGTCTCCACGGGGTTGACAGGGTTCTGTTGATTACCTCTGTTTGGCCATCGGTTTGAGGGTGACAGGTTGTTGAAAACAACAGTTTAGTTCCTAGTTTGGTCCACAAAGTTTTCCAAAAGTAGCTTAAGAACTTAGCATCACGATCTGAAACTATGGTCCTAGGCATTCCATGAAGTCTAACAATTTCTCTAAAGAACAGATCGGCAACATGAGAAGCATCATTCGTTTTTAAGCAGGGAATGAAGTGTGCCATTTTAGAGAAACGATCTACCACAACAAAGATGGAGTCTTTACCTAATCTAGACTTAGGCAATCCCAAGACAAAGTCCATAGAAAGATCAGTCCAGGGATGATAGGGAATTGGTAAAGGGGAATACAGACCTTGGTTTGTACTTTTGGACTTAGCCTCCTTGCAAGTCACGCAACGGCTGCAGATCCTTTCCACGTCCTTCTTTAGCCCCGGCCAGTAGAAGTGATCTTGTAGCACTTTTAGGGTCTTAGCTGGTCCAAAATGTCCCATTAAGCCACCTCCGTGGGCTTCCCTAGTAAACACTTCTCGCAAAGAACAGTGAGGTACACACAAACGGTTGTCAAAGAAAAGGTAACCTTCAGACAGATAGTACTTGCCATGGGCGTGTCTAGAACAAGCAAGATAGGGTTCCCTAAAGTCAGTGTCTGCCTCGTACAGGTCTTTAATGAATTCAAATCCTAACAACTTGGTTCCAAGAGAAGAGAGAAGCGCATACCTCCGAGATAGAGCGTCTGCCACTATGTTCTCTTTACCTTGTTTGTATTTGATGACGTACGGGAAGGTTTCAATGAATTCCACCCACCGTGTGTGTCTCTTGTTGAGCTTCTGTTGGCCCTTAAGATGCCTTAAGGACTGATGGTCAGTGTGTATGACGAATTCCTTTGGCCACAGGTAGTGTTGCCAATTTTGAAGGGCTCGGACCAGGGCATACAATTCCTTGTCATAGGTCGGATAGTTCGAGGTTGCTCCACCCAGTTTCTCACTGAAGTACGCCAATGGCTTTCCTTCTTGCGTCAAAACAGCACCTATACCAACACCAGATGCGTCACATTCTATTTCAAAGGTTTTAAAGAAGTCGGGAAGAACAAGTAAGGGAGCTTGAGTCAACTTCCCTTTTAAGGTCTGGAAGGCATCTTCTTGAGCTTGTTCCCACTTGAACCCCACGTTCTTTTTAATGACATCAGTCAGAGGGGCCGCGATGGTGCTGAAGTTTGGGACAGACCTCCTGTAGAAGCCGGCTAACCCGTGGAAGCTTCGGACTTCACTCACGGTTTTTGGGCTGGGCCAGTCTTTGATGGCCTTGACCTTCTCTTCGTCGACACGAATGCCATCAGATCCTACAACAAAACCCAAGAAAACTAGGTGATCTGCTCCAAAGATACACTTCTTTTCATTAGCAAACAATCGTTCCTTCCTAAGCACTTCTAAGACCAGTCCTAGATGTCTAACATGCTCACTCATGCTCGTGCTATAGACCAAAATGTCATCAAAGTAGACGACAAACTCTCCTATGTATGATCTAAGTACATGATTCATTAAACGCATAAAGGTGCTAGGGGCGTTCGTCAGGCCGAATGGCATAACAAGCCACTCATAAAGGCCGTGCTTAGTTTTAAAGGCGGTTTTCCATTCATCCCCTTCCTTCATCCTAATTTGATGATACCCACTTCTAAGATCTATTTTAGAAAAGACCTTTGAACCATGCAATTCATCTAACATGTCGTCTAAACGAGGGATAGGATGGCGATACTTAACCGTAATGTTGTTTATGGCTCTGCAGTCCACGCACATTCTCCAGGTTCCGTCCTTCTTGGGTACAAGCAAGACCGGGACCGCACAGGGGCTTAAACTCTCCCTGATGTAGCCTTTGTCCATTAGGTCATCAACTTGCCTTTGCAACTCCTTGGTTTCTGTCGGGTTGGTGCGATAAGCCGGACGGTTTGGTAGGGAGGCTCCTGGTACCAAGTCGATTTGGTGTTCTATTCCCCGAATAGGTGGTAACCCACTAGGAGTTTCTTCTGGGAACACATCCTGAAACCTGTGCAACATGGGCTTAAGTTCACTCGGTAGCTCCGGTGGAACGTTAGAAGCTGTCAGAGTTTCTTTGTATACAAGCAAAATAAAAGATGGACGAGAAAACAGAGTTTTCTTTACCTGACTTGGCTTGATGTAAAAGTTAGACTTTCTGTCCTGTTCTGGTTCTTTCTCTAGCTCCCGGCTCTTCCGAAGCTGTACTTGATCCTGATGTACTTCGGTTGGAGATAGAGGCATTAGGGTAATTTTCTTTCCTTGATGCTCAAACATGTGCCGGTTAGTGTATCCGTCATGGGTGGCCTTCCGGTCGAATTGCCACGGCCGGCCTAACAGGATATGGCTGGCGTCCATAGGCAAGACATTGCACACGACCTCGTCATGGTATCGGCCAATGGTAATGGGAACAGTGACCTGCTCTTTGACGTGCTGGACTCCTTCTTCATTCAGCCATTCTAGCTTAAATGGCCTCGGGTGTGGTCTGGTTTCCAGCCCCAGCTTCCTGACAAGGACATCACTGGCCATGTTAGTGCAACTCCCACCATCAATAATTAAAGAACAAACCTTGTCATTGACCAGGCAACGAGAGTGAAAGAGATTCTCCCTCTGTTCTTTGTCACTGGTCCTGGGTTGGACACTTAGTGATCTCATGGTCACGAGGAGATTGCCTTGGGCCGGATAGTCAAAGGGTTCTTCCTCGTCAAAGACTGGTCCGATGTCTTCTTCCTCCTCATCCTCGGACTCCACTTCTCCATTGTCAAGCAAGATCATGACCTTCTTGTTGGCATAGTGTCCTACTCCGTGACACTTGAAACACCTGATATCTCTGGCTCTACTAGTGGATTCCACGGTTTTGCCCTTATCAAAATGTGTAGAGGGGTTAGCTTTAAACTCGGTATTTGCTGGAAGGAGGGACTTACCTTTGTCTTGGTAGTTTGGCTTAGGTGCATAGGCCGGTTTTGGTGAGTACGCTGGCTTTGGGGCGTAGGCAGGCTTAGAGAAACCTCTCCTTTTAACCTGTTGTTCAATCAGGATTGCTTTGTGGAGCATGTCCTCCACGCTTTCAAACTCCTGGAGCTCCAACCGGTCTTGTATTTCTCGGTTTAGTCCTGCCAAAAAGCGAGCCAACGTTGCATCTAAATCCTCCTCAACATCAGCTTTGAGCATGAGGGTTTCCATCTCCTGGAAGTAGTCCTCAACGTTCTTTGTTCCCTGTGTCAAACGTCTCAACCTCTGATGATGAAAACCTCCCAAGGATGATGCACTCTGAAGTTGGTAAAAGGGATAAGCCTTCGTTCAACAGACTGTGAAGCCACGAAGAACAAGGAGATGGGGACTGAATGGTAACACAGAAGCTGCGGAAGACTTCTGATTAACCGGTGGATCGATTCCTTGGATATTACGCACCAGAGGGGATCGACAGCTTGCTGGATATGACGCATCAACAAGGAATGGATAGAGAGATGGATCGAGAGACGCCACAAAGATCTGTGAAAGGATCTATGATAAGTCTAGACCAGCCATGAACATAGATATGACACACCATGAACATGGAGTTCCAAAAATTACAAGACATCACATCTTGCAAGAGAGAAACTTCTCTGATTTTTACTAAAAACAAAACTTATTATTATTCATGATTGTGGGGTCTCTTTATATAGAGAATTACAAGTCATTTAAGTCCTAATTAAGAGCCTAACATGCAGAGCTTCTAGGAAATCGAAATTTGACTTTAATCTGCATGTAAGAGAGAGAAATACACATCAATAAATGCAATTGAAGCTTGAACTCGAAAATGAGTCTTCACTTGATAATCTGTGGACTTTAAATGATATCTTTTCTTCTTTGAATCCAGCCCATGAAGTTGCAAGCCTTGATTGATTGATGGATCGATTTCAGGATCATATCATCTGATGTAGATCCCTGTTATAATGACTAGGAACAAATCTTTTTCTCATCAGTTCCGTTAGTTCTTGCCAAGTAGTTATTGGACTTTCTCCTATCCGTCTTCTAAGAGAAACTACTTGATCATACCAATTAATGGCATAGCCACTAAACTCAGCAGCAGCTAATCTTACTTTCCTAAGTTCCGAAAAATTTTGACAATCAAAGACAAGCTCAGTTTTTCTTTCCCATTCTAAATAAGCGTCCGGATCATTCTTACCATCAAAGGTAGGAATTTTCAGCTTAAGTCCACCAAGCCCATCGTCCGTCCTTCTGGCAAATGGGTTTTCTTCTTCTCGGTTCCTGTTGCCTCTTCTGGGCCTGAGAGAACGGTTGTCTTCAAAGCGATCTTCCATGTCCTGGCCGTCAAACGATCGGCTGTTTCTCCTGCCACGAGCTCTTCTCTGGCCTGGCCTGGCCTGGCCTTGCTGGTCTTCCTGGATTTTGTCCAGGCGGACGTTGACTTCCTCAAGACCTAAGTTCACAGCTCTCATCAAGTGATCAGTTAAAGCTTTTATTTGTAAATTAGATAGACCACTTCTAGAATTGAGGTTCCTTTCATCCTCACTGTCAGACATGGCTTCCTGTTAAGACACTTAAACAGATAGCGTTAAAGTCACAAAACCCTCACTCTCAGGTGTTTATCCTCACCACTCAAGTGTTTGATCTCACAGGTTTGGTTTAGGTAACACTCAGAGTTTTTCCCAAAGTTCTAAGAGAACAAATCAAGCCGGATCTAGCAAGACAATCCCAAGCAACAAAAAAAAGGAAGAAGGTTGGACAGAAATTTCTGAAAGAAGGAATCCGCTTTAACCACCTCAAGGCTGTGTTTTCTCTTCAGCAAGCAGGCTTTCTCTTCCACCACCCTCACAAACTGGTTTTCTCCTCAGTTTGTACGTAACTCTTTTTTTTTTTTTTTCTTTTTTCTGGTTTTCCTTTTTTTTTTTTTAAACTTATAGAGGATTAGACAGAAGATATGGAGGGTAAGAAGGTGGCCCGGATTGAAATAGAATAGAACAGAATTTGCGAAGAAAGAGTTTAAAGAAGATGAACAGTTTTTACCAACAAAGAGTGGCTCTGATACCACGTAATGGATCCCTCGGTAGGACTGTACTCTTTGTGGGTAAGTTTGGGATATGAATGATTCCGCAGCTACTAGCATACACGGATCAAGCTGGTGGATTGATTGAGACCGTCAAGAGTTGCGGAAGACTCTTGGTATTCTCCACTCCAAAGAATTCAAAGAAGTAACCCTTAACAATGAATCCAAAGGAGGTTTGTTGTTTTTGGGAAGTAACCCTTGCCAAAACCAACGAGATGTTCAAGAAGAACAGTGAGATTTCCTCTCAAGAAAAAGATCATAAAACTTCGATTAAACTTGCAGAATAATGTGCTTACAAACTTAAAGTGTTTCTCAGCTAGAAGATAGAGTATTACGAAGAGTTTTTTTTATGATTCCTAGAATTTAAAAATAAATGAAACTAGACTAGATTCAGTTCAGGTCAAGGTCGCCTTTGGTCCACGCGGTTTGGTGAGATTGACTTTTGAACTTCCGGCCAAGTTGACCCTTGAACTTCCAGTGACATTCAGCTTGGTGTTTCTCGGGCACGGATGGAGCAAAGGAAACCTTCTTGGGCAAGTCAGGTTCGGCTCGTGCTATCTGAAAACTCCCACATTCGATCATCTCCTTAAGTCCCAATATGTGCTGTCTCAAACTTCGGACGTTGGAAAAATCCATATAGTCTGGAAAACTTCCTTCCTTCTCTGCTGGGTCAATATCCGGACGTCCGGTTCGGTCTAGAACTTGAGTGTCACGTCCGTTCTCTGAATTGGCTCGGGCCATTTGAATTCTGACTCGTTCGTTGTCTTCTTCTTGGCTTTTAGGACGAGATTGGGATAGAGTCCGTCGAGTGATTCGGTCTTTGGGTCGGACGTCCCTTCGCAGCTGGCTCCCGTGTCCGGCCGGGTCTATACGGAACACGGCCGTAGCGTCCGGATGTCCTGCTCCTTGTCCTGAGCTGATTTCCTGTGGTTGAACCTCGATTTCCTCACGAACAAGTTGTTCCTCAGCATGATTGCCCGGTCCGTCCAGTTCTGGCTCGTCATCCTCCGATCGGTCCACGGACGTCTGGCCTGGTTCGGTACCTCGGTATCTATCAAGTAGTGTCAAGGAAAATGCGGAAGCTCCTACTGCACGAGCCAGGGACATGAGGTGCTTCAAATGCCAGGGGCTTGGATACTATGCTAAGGATTGTACCAACAAGAGAGTCATGATCATTCTGGAGAACGGTGACATAGAATCTGAGGACGAGAAGCCGCAAACAGATTCTGAGGAAGAGCCAATAGACTATCCTGCTCACGGGGAACTTTTGGTAACTAGGCGAACCTTGAGTGCACAACTCAAACCTAAGGAGCATGAGCAGAGAGAGAACCTCTTTCACACTAGATGCTATGTCAATGACAAAGTATGTAGCCTGATTATGGATGGAGGCAGCTGTACCAACGTGGCTAGCGAAACAATGGTTAAGAAACTCGGCTTGAGTATGAGGAAACACCCTCGGCCATACTCTCTTCAGTGGCTCAATGAAACAGGAGAGATGAAGGTGAGCAACCAAGTCCTAGTTCCAATCACCATTGGAAGATACAAGGATGAGATCCTTTGTGACGTTCTACATATGGAGGCCGGTCACATTCTTTTAGGAAGGCCTTGGCAATATGACAAAAGGGTCATACATGATGGGTACACAAACCGACACACCTTTGAACACCAAGGGAAGAAGATCATGTTGGCACCACTGTGACCACAAGAGGTACATCAGGATCAAAAGCTTCTAAAGGAAAGAAGAGAACAAGCCAAGCGAGATCAAGAATCCAAAACATCCAAGGAAAGTGAATCCAATTTAGTAAGGCATTCTAATTTCTTTGCTAAAACTAGTGAGATCAAGAAAGCTTTGTTTTCTGATCAACCAATGCTTTTTCTAGTTTTTAAAGAAACACTAATGTCTACTTCTAACAATGCACTGGAGCTTCCAAGTGAGTTTGAATCTCTTTTGTAAGGCTTTAGGGATGTGTATCCGGATGAAAACCTGAATGGACTACCTCCAATCAGAGGCATTGAACACCAAATTGATTTCATACCAGGCGCTTCTCTTCCAAACAGACCAGCATACAGGACCAATCCTGTTGAAACTAAAGAGCTGCAAAAACAAATCAATGAGCTCATGGAGAAAGGATACATTAGAGAAAGCATGAGTCCATGCGCAGTTCCAATTCTCCTTGTGCCTAAGAAAGATGGCAGTTGGCGTATGTGTGTGGATTGTAGAGCAATCAACAACATAACAGTTAAGTACAGACACCCCATCCCTAGATTAGATGATATGCTAGATGAACTACACGGATCATGCATCTTTTCTAAAATTGATTTGAAAAGTGGATATCATCAAATTAGGATGAAGGAAGGGGATGAATGGAAAACCGCTTTCAAAACTAAGCTAGGTTTGTATGAATAGTTAGTTATGCCATTTGGTTTAACCAATGCACCTAGTACTTTCATGAGATAGATGAATCATGTCCTGAGAGCTTTCATAGGAGTCTTTGTTGTAGTATACTTCGATGACATTCTTGTCTACAGCAAAACACTTAGTGAGCATATTGATCATCTAAAATCGGTTTTAGGAGTGCTTAGGAAGGAAAAGCTCTATGCTAACTTGAAGAAATGCACTTTTGGGACAGATAATCTCGTGTTTTTGGGTTTTTTTTTGAGTGCAGATGGCATTAAAGTGGATGAGGAAAAGGTTAAAGCTATTAGGGAATGGCCAAGTCCGAAAACCGTAGGAGAGGTCAGAAGCTTTCATGGCCTTGCGGGATTCTACAGAAGGTTTGTGAAGGACTTCAGCACAATAGCAGCCCCTCTTACCGAAGTCATCAAGAAGAATGTGGGATTCAAGTGGGAGCAAGCACAAGAAGATTCATTTCAGACATTGAAAGGGAAGCTTACGAATGCACCTCTTCTTGTTTTGCCTGACTTCCTAAAAACTTTTAAGATTGAGTGTGATGCCTCAGGAGTTGGAATTGGTGCTGTCTTGATGCAGGATAGGAAACCGATTGCTTACTTCAGTGAGAAGCTACGAGGAGCCACTCTCAATTATCCCACGTATGACAAGGAGCTTTATGCACTGGTGAGAGCTTTGCAAACTTGGCAACATTATCTATGGCGTAAGGAGTTTGTAGTGCATACTGATCATGAGACTCTCAAGTACTTGAAAGGACAGCACAAGCTCAACAAAAGACATGCCAGATGGATTGAATTCATTGAAACCTTTCCCTATGTCATTCGATACAAGAAAGGTAAAGAAAATGTTGTGGCTGATGCTTTGTCTCGAAGGTATGTGCTCATCTCTACTTTAGATGCAAAGTTTCTCGGATTTGAGCAAGTTAAGGAGTTATATGAGTCTGATCTAGACTTCAAAGAACCATTTCTTGCTTGTTCTAGAGCCGCAAATGGCAAGTTCTATAGGAATGATGGTTACTATTAGAGTGAGGAGATGAGAAGGCCAAACCTAAGTGAAGGCCAAGCATCTCCATGTGAAAGAAAAAAAGTGTCTTCATCAAATGGTCATGAAGTGTGTTGCAAGGAATGAAGACTTGTGATGCAAGCAAGCCAAGACTTGCAGTAGAAGGCAAGTGGGCTTTACATTCAAAGGATGAGCCAGCATGAGAAGGCTGGTGACTTAAGCAAACTGTGGGAGAAAGCAATAGTCCACCTTGTGGTAATGGGCTGTCCGTACAGTCCCTCCTTGGGCCATCCGTACAGACCCATTATGAGTCCAACAAGTGTGTGTGACGAAAAGTGTGACCCATTGGGAGCCCAATAAGAAGAGCTGAGTGAGTGGTGGCTAAATCAGTCAGCAAAGATCACGTGTGGTTTATTGTAACCACTTTCCTTCTAGAAGTTAATTTAATTATACACAAAATCAAGCTGCAATGAGGAAGGAAGGGTCACGTGTAGCTTTAAGGGAAGGAGCCGTTTATTGAACTGTCACTATCACTATTGCTGGACGTGCTATCTCTTTGGCAGTGTATGAAATTCAAATTATCCTCACTTGGCCTATAAATAGACATGTAATGCTTTGTATCTAATACACAGAAAAGATAATAAAAAGAGACAAGCTCTTGTGAAACTCGTATACATCTCTCTTCTTTACTTATGCTTATTTAACTTATAACAATGTAGAGAGTGAGTTATATGCGGTTTGGGTTTGCCTTAATGGCAGACCATTGCTTGTCTAATTACACTTAAAACCACATAAACTCTTTCTTTATTTAGTTAGACATTAGACTAAGTGAGCTAATCCCTTGTTTATGTATACAGAAACTCTATAAGTCTTGTTGTATACAAACTGGATTAAAGGCTCATTCTAGTGCATCTTTTATATGTTGAAGTGAGTTCATGTTTAGGTAATGATGAACACAATCACCAGTTGATTGTTGTTCCTTCTCATGTGATATGAACTCCCTTGATCACTCTAAAGAAAGGCTGCCGGTTGTATGATGGATGGTGAGACTGTGAAACGAGATTGATGATGATGATAGAACCCGTGGGGAAGTCTTATGGTATGAGAATGGATATATGATTGGAGACAAGGGTTTTATGGATGGATTCAAGATGATTAGATGATTAGGATAGATAGAAGAGTCTCAAGGTCACAAGGTGTAATGAAACTCGGATTCCTGAACGCATTCAAGGGATCATAGGTGAGAGAAGAAGTGCATTCTATTGCTTTTCATATAAGTTCTTTGCTAACCTCTCATGGGAGGCTGATTACAGCTTAAATACAACTCTCAGATAACCTAAAACTAAACCACATGCTGTTTTAAAACAATCAGTAAACAGCATGGTGTTTTAAAAATTTAAAACAACAAGCATTCTAAACACAAATAAAAAGAAACAACAAGGTGTCCCAACCCACAGGTTCCTAATTGGTGCACCTTTAAAATCACTAAGTACAAAGCCATAGTGACTTGTACATTATTACCCAAAGGTAATGACTCCTAAGCAACTCAACATAGTGACTCATCTGCCTCATTAAAAACCATGCTGAGAAAACCCAGTGGGACAAAACTCATCATGGGAAAAAGAGTACAGACTCATCACCTTAAGTTACTTAGTTATCATTACTAGGTGGAGTCTTCTGGCTGAAGATGTTGAACACTTGAATAGCAGGTAAGGTAAGTGATCCTTCTGCTAGAAGTGAATGAGCCTCCTTAGCCAATTCTCTAGCTCTGGAACGGGTGATCCTTCCTACTATCTCTGGCTCTTCCTTTGACTCCCTGGTTGCTGTACTACCCATGATCACATCATCATGTGAGACAAACCCTCACAAATTCCAACATGGTATCAGAGCAGCTTCTCTTGGGATGAACTCATTTCCTTTACTCTTTGTAACCAATGATTCTCTCTTCTCTCTTGTTCTTGTTAAAGCTCTGTTGATAGACTTAAAGATGTCTTGCGTCCAGAGCATGAGAGAGAGAGATAGGTTCTTGTTCTTGTTTCAAAATGGTTTTAAGAAAAGGATTTCAAATGTTTTGGTTTCAAAATTGCTTTCATTTCAAAACCAGTTTTAAAAGCAGTTTATGTTTTCAAGTTGCAAACCTTTATGGGTTTTGTATTTCAATCCATGAATTCTCCATTTATACCCTCAAATCTTATTTATGATAGTTGAAAGATTACTATCTTGAGGGAGGGAGAAAGATTGAAACCTTTTCTTGAGAACACTTCTTAAAATTGATTTATAAAATATTTTGCATTGTGATTTCAAACTCTTTTATTCCTCTCCTCTTGTTTATCTCAATAAGCTTGGACTGTTAAGTCTGTAAAAATCTATGCTTGAGGGAGGGAGAGTGATTAAAAGATGGTTTTGAGTTTGAAAACTCTTGAAAAGGATTTTGGGGATTTTTCCCTTTTGTATCCAAAATTGTTTTTATTTCTCTTTAAAGGGGATTTGATTTTTGAAAAATATTTTAGATCATTTTCTGTCTTTGAAAAATGTTGTCAAATATTTCAGAGTATTTTTAAAATTATTTTCAGTATTTTTGCTTGGTTATTACAAGCTTGAAAATATTTTGGAAATTAATTTCTCTTATGAAAAGGTTTTGGAAAGTATTTTTAAAAAATTCTGGAAAGTATTTTAAAACTATTTTTGATAAGTTCTTGATAAACTCTTGGCTTAGTAAAACCATTTTAAATGGTTTTAATTCCTTAGAAAAATTGTTTTAAAATTGCTTTGCAAGTTTTCTTTGAAAGAAAAGGTTTTCAAACCATTCGTGAAAATATTTCTTCTCTTGGCCTTTATGGCCTTTGAACTTGGTAGATGGACAAAGAATTTTGTTCCATTAACTCTTGTTCTTTTCTACAGAAATCACCTTTGTGTGATCTAATCTCTTAATGAGTTATTGTTGTTGTTGAGGTTGCAGGAATCTATTGAAAGGAGCATGTTCTTGCATCCATTTAATGAAAGACTGGTTGAGAAGTTATTGCCTCACCAGCATTGTTGATCAACCATGGATGCCTAAGAGCTGTGGTTTGATGTTTCTGCTCAGCCATGGAACCTTGAAGGCCATGGACTGAAGATGCTTCCGCTTATACTCTCCATCTCACCATTATCCACTACACTTCCATCATTCTCACTATACTCTTGGTTACATCTGATACTCTTTGGATACTTATGCTTGAGTTTGAAACTTCAGAACCCACCTTTGGGTGGTTCACTTTGATGTGTTTGTTACAATGCTTGCAGGAGACTCTCTTGAAGTGGGTTGTCCTTGATTCTCTTGTTCATGAAAACTGGTGTCTCACCAACACTGTGGCTCAGCCAGGATGGATGCTTGTGCATGATGATCTGATGCTTTTGTTGATCAGCCTAAATGGCTTGATG
The DNA here is from genome assembly GCA_900108845.1 of Iljinskaea planisiliqua. Taxonomy (NCBI): domain Eukaryota; kingdom Viridiplantae; phylum Streptophyta; class Magnoliopsida; order Brassicales; family Brassicaceae; genus Iljinskaea; species Iljinskaea planisiliqua. The sequence continues at coordinate 18,322 of FNXX01000097.1, read as the reverse complement.
TTTGCCATCAAGTTTTCGCACTGTGGCCTCTTTAAAGCAGAGCAAGACTCTGTCCATCCACTATTCTCCATCATACTCTGGTTACTTCTAAAACCCTCTTACTTGATGTCATTCTCATTATTCTCTGATTTCATTGTCTTAATGGCTTAATCACTCTCATCTTACAATGATCATTCACTCTCATGTTTAATGCATTCTTGCTTTCTTCTTTGGCACTTTTGGAACTTCCACAAGCGTGAGTGTGCCCTCACTAGGAAGTTCCACCACTGATTTTGTCTTTGATGTTCTAAGTTCACATATTCAAATGATTGATATGATGAGTCTCATTGAGACATGAAGTTAAATGTATGGGCACAGAACATATCTGAAGTTAGAACCGATTGCCCCCAACTTGAAGAACCTGGTGTGAAGAGTCTGGTGGAAAGCGATGGATCAGCTTGACAGGAGTCTGTTGCCTGGAGGTACAAGCGCATACTGAAGTTAGAACCAATGGAGACCTTTTGGGTGGAAGTTGATGGATCAGCTCAGATGTGACTGGTTCTCTCCCTGTTTGTTGGTTGTAATAAACCACTGATTCTGTTGGCGGTTTCAAATGAAGATGGACCGCATTCATTCAGCACATTCAGATCATCCAAAGATCATTTCAGATCATGGACCATTCCATTGATTCACTTGGTGGTTCTAAAAAGGTGTTCAAAACCGCAGTCAGTCCATTACAAAGGACTTCAGCTCAATCAGTCCATTCTAAGGACCAGTTCAGTTAAGATCATGGGTCATGCCATTGATCATTATTGGCGGATCAAGACAAGTTCAAACCGTGGTTATTACTGTCCATTCAAAGGACAAGTCATATGCCAATCTTCAATAAAAGGCTGTTTCTAAACTCTACTCTCATTACATTATGTTTTCCATTAAATCATTGCCTTAGAATCCCATTTTCTAGATATTGCTATCTACGAATTCCTAATTGTTGCTTTAGGACTTTGATATTCCTCATTTGGTTAAGTTAAGTTTCTCTTTGATATTCCTTATGGCAAAACTTAATCTCCTCTTCTTTATCACTTATTTAAGGGTAAAGTAGACCATAAGAGCCTCAAAGAGACCAATGAGAGCCTCAAAGAAGTACAAGTTGACAAGGAAAAGATTCACATCAAGTCATGGAGGACTAAGGAATAAGGAGTGGAGCCGGTTCAAGATCATTTCATACCAAGGCCATTGCTACCCTTAATGCACCACAATGCTATACTCTTTTTCCCTCATTATGGTTTTGTCCCAAGTGGTTTTCCATAGTGAGGTTTTTAATGAGGTAGTCATTTGTGTGTTGCAAGCTTGGCCTTTGGTCCATAAACCCTCTTGATGTCCCAGCAGTCCAAACTTGAGGGAGGGTATTAGAGTGAGGAGATGAGAAGGCCAAACCTAAGTGAAGGCCAAGCATCTCCATGTGAAAGAAAAGAAATGTCTTCATCAAATGGTCATGAAGTGTGTTGCAAAGAATGAAGACTTGTGATGCAAGCAAGCCAAGACTTGCAGTAGAAGGCAAATGGGCTTTACATTTAAAGGATGAGCCAGCATGAGAAGGCTGGTTACTTAAGCAAACTGTGGGAGAAAGCAATGGTCCACCTTGTGGTAATGGGTTGTCCGTACAGTCCCTCCTTAATGGGCCATCCGTACAGACCCATTATGAGTCCAACAAGTGTGTGTGACGAAAAGTGTGACCCATTGGGAGCCCAATAAGAAGAGCTGAGTGAGTGGTGGCTAAATCAGTCAGCAAAGATCACGTGTGGTTTATTGTAACCACTTTCCTTCTAGAAGTTAATTTAATTATACACAAAATCAAGCTGCAATGAGGAAGGAAGGGTCACGTGTAGCTTTAATGGAAGGAGCCGTTTATTGAACTGTCACTATCACTATTGCTGGACGTGCTATCTCTTTGGCATTGTATGAAATTCAAATTATCCTCACTTGGCCTATAAATAGACATGTAATGCTTTGTATCTAATACACAGAAAAGATAATAAAAAGAGACAAGCTCTTGTGAAACTCGTATACATCTCTCTTCTTTACTTATGCTTATTTAACTTATAACAATGTAGAGAGTGAGTTATATGCGGTTTGGGTTTGCCTTAATGGCAGACCATTGCTTGTCTAATTACACTTAAAACCACATAAACTCTTTCTTTATTTAGTTAGACATTAGACTAAGTGAGCTAATCCCTTGTTTATGTATACAGAAACTCTATAAGTCTTGTTGTATACAAACTGGATTAAAGGCTCATTCTAGTGCATCTTTTATATGTTGAAGTGAGTTCATGTTTAGGTAATGATGAACACAATCACCAGTTGATTGTTGTTCCTTCTCATGTGAGACAAACCCTCACAAATTCCAACAGTTACCTGTTTTATGCAAACCGCTTATGCATTCCTAACTGTTCTTTGAGAGAGTTACTTGTAAGGGAAGCCCATGGAGGAGGATTGATGGGGCATTTTGGGATAGAAAAGACTCTGAAGGTAGTGCAAGAACACTTCTTTTGGCCGCATCTACAAAGGGATGTTGAAAGGATCGGTGGCAGGTGTGTTACTTGTAAACAGTCTAAGTCCAAAGTGCAGCCTAATGGTATGTATACTCCCTTGCCTATTCCTTTTCATCCGTGGAATGACATATCAATGGATTTTGTGCTTGGATTGCCTAGAACTAGGACAGGAAAGGATTTATCTTTGTGGTTGTAGATAGATTTTCTAATATGGCTCATTTTATTCCTGTAAGTTTTAGAAGATGAAAGCAGATGAAGAACCTATAGGTTCGAATAGAGAGAGTGATAGCGAGAATGAAGAACAGATGATATTATTGAATAGAAATGGAACTCAGTCCATAAGTGTGTGTCTACAATGGTTTCGACATAGAGTATATATAGACAGACAGGATAGACTACAAAGAGAATGAAAGTGACATGTGTGGACAGGAAGAGCTGGAGAGAGAGAGAGAAGGGGAGTGGTTCAAGGTCGCAGGTCGCTGAAAGCGACCGCTCCTAACGGCTGGGAACCTTAACTCCACACGTGACTCTTCCTTGTTGTGACCAACAACGGTCACAAGAGTTTGAAGTCCTCTTGCACTTCTTCCTTCATTATTTGGCGAGTGTTGAGTCGTATTCTCCAAGTCAACCTGTTCCTTGCTTCACACGATCTGGCTATGACTTGTATCACACGGTTTAATACTTCTAGTCGGTCCGTACACCCGTATGGCCTTCTTATAAGCTTCTTATAAAACCTTCTTTGTCTTTTAGAAGCTCCTTATAAAACTTCCCTCAGGCGCTTCTAGTCGGTCCGTACACCCGTACGGCCTTCTTATAAGCTTCTTATAAAACCTTCTTTGTCTTTTAGAAGCTCCTTACAAAACCTCCTTAAGGCGCTTCTGGTCGGTCTGTACGGCCTGTACGGCCCAAGGTCAACACTTCTTCACTTGGTTTCACACTCCCCCTCAAGCTTAGCCACAAGTGTACTGCCGGCTGAGCTTGGAGACAAAGGAGTTCACCTCATTAAAAACCTCACCAAGTAAAACCCATTGGGACAAAACCAAGGTGAGGGGAAAAAGAGTATGAACTCCTAAGCCTAGGAGGTTGAATCACTGCCGAGGTAGGTTAATGAGGCCTAGCTTCTCATGCACAAACTCACAAGTCTTCAAGATTGCTGCTTTGTGTTAGATTTTGTGAGGGTTTGTCTCACACAATAAGGAACAACAATCAACTTGTGATTGTGTCCATCATTAACTAAACATGAACTCTCTTCAACAAGAAAGGATTGCACTAGAGTGAGCCTTAAATCCAGTTTAGCATCACAACATTTAGAGAGTTTGTGTGCTTAGAAAAGAAGGATTAGCTCACTTAAGCTAGTGTCTAACTTAAATAAGAAAGAGTTTAAGTGATAATTTAAGTAAGATTGACAAGTAATGGGCTGCCTTAAGGCAGCCTCTAAACTGTGTAACAATAACTCTCTACATTGCAACCATTAGGTTAAACATTAAGTAAAGAAGGTAAAGCTACACAAGTTTATTATCAAGACTTGTTTCTTATTTCAGTGTATACTTTACAATGGGAGAGAAGGCCTTTATATAGGCATACACACGAATTTGAATTATGCTAGAAGACAAAGTGGAGTGAAAGTGACAGCACATAACAGCTATTTTGAATTTGAATCTAAGTCACACATGTGACTCTTTCTTGTTCACACTTCCAACAGCTCTTCTAAGGTGAACTCTGGCAAGAATATTCCAGAGAATCTATTCAAACCGCACAGTGCGGCCAGCTGTCCCTTATCCTTAAACGGTCACAAAAGCAGCTGGTCGCGCTGTCCTTTAGAAACTCCTTATAAATCCTCCTTTGTTCTTTAGAAGCTTCTTATAAGACCTCCTTTGTCTTTTAGAAGCTTCTTATAAGCTTCTTATAAAACCTCCTTTATCTTTTAGAAGATTCTTATAAAACCTCCCTCAGCCGCTTCTGGTCGGTCCGTCCGTACACTCGTACGGCCGTTTGTAAGCTTCTTATAAAACCTCCTTTGTCTTTTAGAAGCTCCTTATAAAACCTCCCTCAGGTACTTCTGGTCGGTCCGTCCGTACACCCGTACGGCCGTTTATAAGCTTCTTATAAAACCTCATTTGTCTTTTAGAAGCTCCTTATAAAACCTTCCTCAGGCTTGATATGATTCTGACCGGCTTATTTCATAAACTGGACTGTCCGACCAAGTCATCAAGGAAGCAGCAGCTGGACCATGAAGATTTCGGCTTCAAAACAATCTTTAAAGGAGGATTCACTCGACCAAGTGGCTATGATGGACATTCTGGTCGTGCCAAAACTCACTTGGTTCAGGCAGAATCAACAGATGGTCGAAGTTCCCTTCTACCCGGCCAAAGCGATTTACTTAGGCCACCCGAGGAAGCATGGCCCGGATTTTAGGAACCCCTTCCTAAATCCATTTTCAGGAAGCCCTTCCTAAAGCCTTCCTAAAAATGCTTCAACTTCTCAACAAAAGAAATCGAGATTACTTTGGATTTGATCAACATTCGACTAGGCCTGCTGAATACTTGCCAAAACCCATTTCAGAAGCCTACTTCTCAATTCTACAAAGGCCAGGCGGATTTAATCAGATCAAGAGTCATTTTCAGTTGAAAAGTCATTCAAACTTCATTAAAAACTAGTTTAAGGCATTAACTAGGTTCTAGTTTCGAGTTGCCTTGTTTTTAACATATTCTACCTAGTTTTTAATATCTTTGTATGCTATTTAAACACAATTCGTGGTTAATGAAAAGAAGACATAATTTGAGTTGAAACCTTGTGTTTTGTGAGAGAGTGATTCTCTTTGTTCCTCTGGAACTGTTCGATCTTCTTGATGTGTAATATCCAAGAACCTTCGGTGTATCAAGTGTATCCACACCACTTGTGTGACCATTCTATCTTACCAAAGATTGTCTTAGGCGGCCTAGATAGTATCAGGCATTGGGTTTAATATACCCCTTGTTGGAACTACCTGTCTAACTCATTCCAAGGTTCCACCGCCTATCTCCTTTCGGAACGTTTAAGAAAGCATCAGGCCCTGGGTTTAATATGCCCATGTTGGATCTTCACGAGCCAAAGAAGCTTAGGATTATCTTGCCCAACTCGGAGTGTTCATATTGGGATTGTGATTCTGTCCAAACCTGGCTAGTCTCGCATCAAGTTGTATCAGAGCAAACCACTCATTCGTTGGTATCGATTTCTAATCCGCCATTCTCACCTCTTCATCTTCTTCTATCATTTGTAATTCTTTTCTTTCTATCTGTTTGCTAGTTGAGCCAACCTCAATCCTAGATCATAAAAAAGAAAAAAAAAAAGAAAAAGCAAAACCGAATTCAAAAAAAAAAAAAGAAAAAAAAAACAAAAGAGAGATCTGTAAAGGAGGGCGTGGTCAATCAACTAGCCAAAAAATCTTTCAACTGTCTATCTTCTCTCTTCTTTCTTGATTCACTAATTGGTTCTTTGGAGAAAGCACATTGAGTTTGAATTGCTAGATCCTTTGGAACTTGGAGAATTCACTGAGGGAGCTAAATCGCTTAAGAGAAACAGTCTGAGAGAAAACACTTGTGAGGAAACCTTTTGCTTCTAATCTTGTTTGCTAGTGTTTGCAAGGACAATATGTTTGGTCTTAAGAAGAAACCTAGACGACAGGAGCAGTGTTCACATCAGGGAGTTTTCTATTCATCCACTCAATCATTTCTGGAAAAGAAACAACACTCTTTGAGAAGTGAACATCAATCGGTTTTTAACAAATTTTGATTATGTGCAGGATTGGATACAACTAGGGAAACCACAAGAGAGGCCTATGAGGAGAACTAGAAAAACTTCTAGACCGGCCTTGGTAAAGATATCAGCCAGCTGATTAGAGCTCTGTGTATAGCAGGGCAGGATGACTCCAAGTTGCATTTGCTCTCTGACCTTATGACAATCGACTTCTATATGCTTGGTTCTTTCATGGAACACTGAGTTAGATGCAATATGAATTGCTGCCTGGTTGTCACAATGCATAGTGATAGGCATAGTGACTTCTCTTCCTAGGTCTTTTAGTAGCATCTTCAACCACATCAGTTCGGTCGTGAGTCTTCTCATGGCCCGGTACTCAGCCTCGGCACTAGAACATGCGACCACCTTTTGCTTCTTGCTTTTCCAGGTAACTAAGTTCCCTCCAACAAAGGTACAATAGCCTGTGGTTGATCTTCTATCCTCTCGGTCACCAGCCCAGTCCGCATCGCAATAGCCAACCACTTCTGTGCTTCTATTACACCCCATCCACATGCCTTGTCCCGGAGAGCCTCTGAGGTACCTCAGTATGCGATCTACCATTCTCCAATGAGACTCCCTTGGCTCTTGCATGTGTTGGCTAATCTGATTTACAGCAAAACACAGGTCAGGTCTGGTGAGAGTGAGATAGATAAGCTTACCCACTAATCTTCGGTAAAGCTTGGCATCTTCAAACGGTCGATCTTCTTCATGCTCTTGTTGTTGATGAACCTTATAAGCATCTTCAAGAGGTGTTTTAGCTGATCTTCCTTCCTTAACACCTGATTCACTTAAAATATCAAGTGTGTACTTCCTTTGGGATAAGAAGAGACCCTCCTTTGATCTACATACTTCTATCCCAAGGAAGTACTTTAGTTCTCCAAGATCCTTAATATCAAAGACAGATTTTAAATATGATTTGGTGTCTTGAATACCTACCTTGTCATTCCCTGAGATGATGATATCATCAACATAAATGAGAATGACTATAATACCTTTATGGCTTTGCAAGGTGAAGAGGGTATGATCAGCTTCTGATCTGTTGAATCCCCGATCCAAGAGAGTCACACTCAGCTTACGGTACCATGCCCTTGGAGATTGCTTCAAGCCATAGATTGCCTTCCTTAGTCTGAGCACCTTTCTTGGTTGCACAATGTCCTTCAGGCCTGGTGGGGGTGTCATGTACACTTCTTCCTCTAGCTCCCCCTGAAGGAAATCATTCTTCACGTCCATCTGCCACAGTTCCCATTCCAGGTTGGTAGCAATGGACAGGATCACCCGAACCGTATGTAGCTTTGCAACTGGTGCAAAGGTATCACGGTAGTCTTCCCCATATGTCTGAGTGAATCCTCTTGCAACTAGTCTGGCCTTGTACCTTTCAATTTCTCCATTGCTCTTGTACTTGATGGTGAAGACACATTTAGAGCTCACAGTCTTCTTTCCTTTAGGTAAATCGGCCTCATACCAAGTGTGGTTTCTCTCCATAGCATTGGTCTCTTCTTGGACCGCATCTCTCCATTCTTTGATTTCTTTGGCCTCATCATACGATCTTGGAACTTCTTCCTGATCAAGAACACTGATGAACGCCCTGTGATCTTCTGGAATGTATGCTAGAGAACATACTGCCTGAGTTGGATGAGCCACAGCTTGGCAATTGTAGTAAACCCTTGTGTTTACCCAGTTAGACGGGTCTCTCCTTATCCTCTGACTTCTCCTGAGCACCACCGGCTGATCAGCCACTGGACCATGTGGTTCTATGTTGTTCTCTGTATCGCCCACCGTGGCCTCATCGGCCGGTGCGGTAGCTTCGTCCGGTTGATCATCATTCATGGCAGGTGCACCTTGATCATGATCCAGATCATCTTCCATATCATTCTCCCCCTCAGGATTAAGGGGAACTGCCATTGTAGACTCAGAGATGGAGGAAGGGCCGGCCGAGGGAGGAGGTATGCCTAGATTCTCAAAGAGGACCCGGAGGTTGGCCGCCCTGTCAGACTGAGACTGAGCCAGGTTCTGGAGAGTATCCCAATCTCTCTCAGTGTAGTATCCTTTGTGTTCTAGGAACTTCACATCACGAGACACCAACACCTTGCCAGTTTGTGGTACAAGGCACTTGTATCCTTTCTGAGTGGTTGAATAGCCAATGAACATGGCCTTGGTACTCTTTTCATCCAGCTTACTACGGTTTTCTCCTGGAACCAAAACATAACACACACATCCAAAGACACGTAAGTGTTCAATAGTAGGTGGTGAACCAGTAAGTACCTCAAAAGGGGATGAGTCCTGAAGGATCCTGGTCGGTATCTGATTGATTAAGTAACATGCAGCTACCACAGCATCTCCCCAAAACCTCTTTGGTACATTGGCATGGAACATCATGGACCTTGCTACTTCCATGAGGTGCCTGTTCTTTCTTTCAGACACTCCATTCTGTTGAGGTGTGTATGGACAGCTGGTTTGATGGATCATTCCATGTTTAGTCATATATTGTTTGAATGTGTGGCTTGTGTACTCTCCCCCATTATCTGATCTTAACACTTTTACTTTGGCATTATAGTGGTTAGTAACATATGCATGAAAGCTAATAAAGGCTTCTAGTACTCGGTCCTTAGATGGGAGCAAGGTTAGCCATGTATATTTGGATTTTTCATCTATAAATGTGACAAAGTACTTATGGTTTTCTCTTGAATAACAGGGTGAGGTCCAAACATCAGAGTGCACTAAGTCAAAACAATTTTCATAGAGAGTAGATGATTTTGGAAAAACAGTCTTGCAAAGTTTACCAAGTATACAAGCTTCACATTCAGAGTTTTGAAACTTAATTCTAGGTAACAACAAGTTTAAAGCCCTATGATGAGGGTATCCTAATCTAGCATGCCAAGTTGCATTATCAATACCAACTACATTAAAGCTAAAGCTGCTTGAAAGAGAAGAAGAAAGCTTAGTGTCTTCAAGCACATAGAGTCCATCCTTAGTGGTTCCTTGTCCAAGAACCTTACTTGTTTCAATATCCTGAAAGGAAACATCATTAGGACCGAAAATAGCATAACAGTTTAAATCAGAGGTTGCCTTCTTAACTGACAGTAAGTTAGATGTGAATGTTGGCATATAGAAAGCTTGTGATTCTTTGTCAAACAATTTCAGGTTACCAATTCCTTCTATCTGGACTTGTTCACCATTAGCTATACTCACATATCCTAAAGCAGGTTTAATATTTCCAATAAGCTTAGAGTCACTAATCATATGATGACTAGCTCCTGAATCCACAATCAATGGTTTAACACTGGTAGAATCTAGCCTAACATTGCTACAAGATGCATGAAAGCTCAAGGGTTTTACAGAGTTACCAGAATCCTTGAGTGCTTTGATGAGAGCATCAAGGTCGGCTTTCTTGACACACTCTGAGGGTGTCTCCAAGGGTTGGCTCGACGGTCCCCCCTTTTCTTGATTCCCACTGGAACCAGACGCCATATGAGCACGAGTCTCCCTGTGATTGTGGTTGTCCCTCCAATGTCCTTGGTTAGGAGAGTGAGAGTCCCATCGTCATGATTGAGGAGGAAATCGCTTTAGGTGAGGATGAAGAATGAAGCATTTCTCCTTGGTGTGTCCTGGCTTCTTGCAATAGGTGCAAACCACAGAATTGCCTTCTCCAGGTCGGTAATGGCCTTTGTTAGCCAACGCATTGGTCTCCTCTGCTTTGTTGGCCAACATAAGGTCTCCACCTTTCCCACCAAATAGACCAAGAGAGCCTTGTTCCTTCTGGATTTGTGAGCACACTTCATCAAGACTTGGAAGCTTGGTTCCACGGAGGATGTGTTTAATCAGATCGTTGTAGGCTGGATTGAGAACCATTAGGAGGGCAAACACCTTATCTTGCTCTCTTCGTTCATTCAGGACAGCCGCATCCAGAGAAGGTGGTCTGAGCATCTCCAGCTCAGCCCAAGAGGACCTGAACTTTCCAAAGAAGGTGTTGAAGTCGGTATCTCCTTGGCTCAGTTGGTTGATGCTTCTCTTGATTTCAAAGACCCGGGTAAGGTTTGACACATTGCCAAAGACATTCTTCAAGGTATCCCATAACTCCTTAGCACTTTCGCAGAATGAGTAGGCTTCAAGAACAGAGAGAGTTAGAGATCCTTGAAGAATAGCAAGCACCGCTTGGTCCTCTGAAAACCACTTCTCTGCCCTGGCCCCTTCATCAGCCGCATCCTTCTCTCCATGTTTGGCTTCATCCTCGGTCGCCTTGTTGTCTTCGACATGGCTCCATAGTTTGCGACCACACAAAACAGCCTTAGTGGTTCTAGCCCATAGGAGGTAGTTGTCTGCACCCTTGAGTACCACAGGAAGAGTGACTGGCTTGTTGTTTTCCATTGTAACTCGTCGGGAGCTTGAAGAGCAGCTTGAAGAACAGCTATGGACCGCTGGACAAGGAGATGTATCTGACTAAGGACCGCTGGATAAAGGACTCACGATTGTAAAGATTGAGAGTTTAAGATACCACACACAAGCTAGAAGTGTTTATGAGAGGAGAGGAAGTGACAAAGGTCAGAGAGCACAAGGATTGAAGAGATTCGAATGAGCTATTGTCCAATGGACAAAAGAAAATGAAGAACAGATTTCTTGAGTTCGACAGCGAGTTTTTAGAAAGAGATTGAAGACTAAATAAGAAGAGATTTTATTGCTCTGATACCATGTAAGTTTTAGAAGATGAAACAGATGAAGAACCTATAGGTTCGAATAGAGAGAGAGTGATGAAGAACAGATGATATTATTGAAATAGAAATGGAACTCAGTCCATAAGTGTATCTTTACAATGGTTTCGACATAGAGTATATATAGACAGACAGGATAGACTACAAAGAGAATGAAAGTGACATGTGTGGACAGGAAGAGCTGGAGAGAGAGAAGGGGAGTGGTTCAAGGTCGCAGGTCGCTGAAAGCGACCGCTCCTAACGGCTGGGAACCTTAACTCCACACGTGACTCTTCCTTGTTGTGACCAACAACGGTCACAAGGATTTGAAGTCCTCTTGCACTTCTTCCTTCATTATTTGGTGAGTGTTGAGTCGTGTTCTACAAGTCAGCCTGTTCCTTGCTTCACACGATCTGGCCATGACTTGTATCACACGGTTTAATATCAACAAGTACTTGTCAAGCTGGCCATTGGTAAGTATGAGGATGAGCTACTCTGTGATGTGATTCCTATGAAGTCTAGTCACTTGTTGTTGGGCAGACCATGGCAGTTTGACAGAAGAGTGCTTCATGATGGCTACACCAACAAGCAATCCTTTGAGTTTAAAGGGCGCAAGGTCACTCTTCTACCACTATCACCCAGCGAGATCTACAAAGACCAGCTCCATATGAACCGCAAGGATAAGGAAAGGGTCTCAAACAGCTTGTACATCAACCACAGTGAGTTCAACAAACTCTTTGATCCTGAGATGACAACCTTCATGTTTGTCTACAAGGAGACACTTGCTAGCACCAAACCTTTAAAGGAACTTTCACAAGAGATGATAGAAATCATTGAGGAGTACAAGGATGTCTTTCCAGAAGAGATACCTCCAGGCCTACCTCCAATTCGTGGGATTGAGCATCAAATTGATCTAGTACCAGGGTCAGTGCTACCAAACAGACCAGCTTACAGAACCAACCCCGTGGAGACCAAGGAACTTCAGAAGCAAGTGGAAGAGTTGATGAATAAAGGCCACATCAGAGAAAGTCTCAGTCCTTGTGCCGTACCAGTTCTATTGGTTCCTAAGAAAGATGGAACATGGATGATGTGTGTAGACTGCAGAGCTATCAACAATATCACAGTGAAGTACAGACACCCTATTCCAAGGCTTGATGATATGCTAGATGAGTTATGTGGTTCCACAATCTTCTCTAAAATCGATTTGAAGAGTGGTTACCACCAGATCAGAATGAAGGAAGGGGATGAGTGGAAGACTGCTTTCAAGACCAAGCAAGGCTTGTATGAGTGGCTAGTCATGCCATTTGGTCTCACCAATGCTCCCAGCACCTTCATGCGCCTCATGAATCATGCTTTGAGACCATTCATTGGAGTTTTTGTGGTAGTCTACTTTGATGACATTCTCATCTACAGCAAAGGTTTGAGAGAACATCTGGAGCATATCCGCCAAGTTCTGGAGGTTCTTCGTTCTCAATCTCTCTTTGCTAACTTCTCTAAATGTTCATTCTGTACTACTGAGGTTGTCTTTCTAGGCTTTGTTGTTAGTGCAGAAGGAGTTAAGGTTGATGAAGAGAAGGTTAAAGCAATCAAAGAGTGGCCTACACCTAAGAGTATTGGAGAAGTTCGGAGCTTTCATGGGTTAGCAGGGTTCTACAGAAGATTTGTTCCAAACTTCAGCACTCTGGCCGCACCATTAACTGAAGTCATCAAGAAAGAAGTCAGGTTCAGATGGGAGGACGCCCAAGAACAGGCTTTTAAGGCCCTTAAAGAGAAGCTTATCAATGCTCCCCTTTTAGTTCTTCCTGATTTTCTTAAAACATTTGAAATTGAATGTTATGCTTCAGGAGTTGGTATTGGTGCTGTGTTGATGCAGGATAGAAAACCAGTGGCATACTTTAGTGAGAAGTTAGGAGGAGCAACAGCAAACTACCCAACCTATGACAAAGAACTATATGCATTGGTTAGAGCTCTCCAAATGTGGCAGCACTACTTGTGGCTCAAGGAATTTTTCATTCACACAGATCATGAGTCTTTAAAACACCTTAAAGGACAACAGAAGCTTAATAAAAGACATGCCAGATGGATGGAGTTTATAGAGACCTTCCCATACATTATCAAATACAAGAAAGGTAAGGATAATGAAGTTGCAGATGCATTATCCAGAAGGTACACACTTGTATCTACCTTGATGATGTAATCATGGATAGCACAACATCTAAGGAGCCAAAGGAAGAGCCAGAGATAGTAGGAAGAGTCACATGATCCAGAGCTAAAGAACTAGCTAAGGAAGTTCATTCCCTTCTAGCTGAAGGATTACTTACCCTACCTACTATCCAAGTGTTCAATATCTTCAGCCAGAAGACTCCACCTAGTAATGATAACTAAGTAACTTAAGGTGATGAGTCTGTACTCTTTTTCCCATGATGAGTTTTGTCCCACTGGGTTTTCTCAGCATGGTTTTTAATGAGGCAGATGAGTCACTATGTTGAGTTGCTTAGGAGTCATTACCTTTGGGTAATAATGTACAAGTCACAATGGCTTGTACTTAGATTTAAAAGGTGCACCAATTAGGAACCTGTGGGTTGGGACACCTTGTTGTTTCTTTTAATTTGTGTTTAGAATGCTTGTTGTTTTAAACTTTTAAAACACCATGCTGTTTCCTGATTGTTTTAAAACAGCATGTTGTTTAGTTTTAGGTCATCTGAGAGTTGTATTTAAGCTGTAATTAGCCTCCAATGTAAGATCAGCGAAGAACATCAATGAAAAGCAATAGATTGCATCTCTTCTCTCACCATTGATTCCTTGAATGAGTTCATGAAATCCGAGTTTCATTACACCTAGTGACCTTGAAACTCTTCTATCTGTTCTAATCATCTAATCATCTGAATTCAATCCATAAAACCATTGTATTTAATCCTAATCTTCACCCTCAATCCATAAAACCCACGGAATCCCCCCCCCCCTCATCACCAAATTCGTGCTCAATCTCATCATCCATCATTCACAGGACGTCAGCCTTTCCTTTAGAGTGATCAAGGGAGTTCATATCAGGTGGTATCAGAGCCAACTCTGAACCAAAGGCTGAGCAAACCCTAACACCCCCTCTTTCTCTTTTGTGATATCATTTCTTTTATGCATAAAGTTTTAAAGGTTTTAGGTATATAGAAGTATTGTTTTTAGAACCTTTTTACTGTGAGCTGTTTTGATTGTTTCAGGTACCATGGAGCTTTCAGCAGAAGCTATGGAAGCTCTGAATCAAACCATGGCTCAACAGATCAGAGAGGCAAATCAATCTGTGGCTACTCAACTTATGCAACAGATAGAACAACTCAACAACAAGTTTGAGGTGCGATTCAAGGATCTGTTGAAGGAGCATAGCACAGCAGAGACTACCTCAACAGAACCACCAAGCCCTAGAGAAGCAATCCGCCTTGCCAAGGGGAAAGCACATGTGGGAACCTCTTCTAAGCAACCTAGAGGCAACACAGTCCGACCACCTCCAGGAGGTAGGGAACCCAGCACCCATCAGACCAGAAATACTCAGGGCACGGGGAGAGGAAGTCGCAGACCAAACAGAACACCACGACACCGAGTCCAACTAGAGACAGAACCTGAGTACTCAGAAGAAGAAGAGAGGTCAGATGACAGCCTTCACACCATAAGGAGGGAGCGAAACAGAGGCCACGGCAGAGACTATGATCCTCTAGGACAGCAGCTGAGGCACATTAAGATTCAGTTCCCTTCTTTCCACGGTACCAATGATCCAGAAGCTTACCTGGATTGGGAGAGGAAGATGGAATCAAACTTCTTGGTACAGGGAACCTATGAGCTTAACAAGGTGAAGATAGCTGTATCAGAATTCAATGGTTATGCACTTTTGTGGTGGGAGCAATTGGGAATCACCAGGGAACGACACAGAGAGCTTCCTATCACCACCTGGGAGCAACTGGTCACGCAAATGAGAAAGAAGTTCGTGCCTGCACACTACCAGAGGGAGATCCTCAACAAACTCCGACGCCTTATACAAGGAACTAAGTCAGTTCGGGACTATTAACAAGAGTTGGAGACCTTACTGATCAGAGCTGATCTGAGAGAAGGAGAAGACATGGTGATGTCTAGGTTCCTTGGGGGACTTAACAGAGAGATTCAGGACAAAGTGGAGTTACAAAACTATGAAGATGTACAAGAGATGGTGCATAAGGCCGAATTGATTGAATCACAGATCAAGAGGAGAATGGGCAGATCAAACTTCTCCTCTAACATTCCAAAGCCTAAGGAGCTCATTAAACCAGCTTACACAAAGGATCACAAACCATCTTCTACCACAGTCAAGGAAGAGGTTAAGATCGAGTTTAAACCAAGGAGTGGGACTTCTACAAGCAACATCAGATGCTTTAAATGCCAAGGCATGGGGCATTACTCCAGAGACTGTCCTAACAAGAAGATGTTCCTGTTACAAGAAGGAGGAGAGATAGTACCTCAAGACAGTTCAGAGAGTGAAACCGATGCTGGCACAGAAGAAGAAGAAGAGCCAGCAGCAGTTGGGGAGATGTTAGTGGCACGCAGAACCTTGAGTGTTCAGATCCATCCAGATGATAGAGGCCAGCGTGAGAATCTCTTTCACACTAGATGTGTGGTCCAGGATAAGGTTTGCACACTGATTGTAGATGGAGGAAGCTGCACCAATGCCGCAAGTGAAGAGATGGTGAAGAAACTCAACCTTAAAACCACTTCACACCCAAGACCTTATCAGCTTCAATGGTTGGACAACAAAGGAGCCTTAACTGTCTCTCAGCAAGTACTTGTCAAGCTAGCCATTGGTAAGTATGAGGATGAGCTACTCTGTGATGTGATCCCAATGAAGTCCAGCCACCTGTTGTTGGGCCGGCCATGGCAGTTTGACAGAAGAGTTCTTCATGATGGCTACACCAACAAGCAGTCTTTTGAACTTAAAGGGCGCAAGGTCACTCTCCTACCCTTATCACCCAGCGAAATCTACAAAGATCAGCTCCACATGAACCGCAAGGATAAGGAAAGGGTCTCAAACAACTTGTATATCAATCACAGTGAGTTCAACAAACTCTTTGATCCAGAGATGACAACCTTCATGTTTGTCTACAAGGAGACACTTGCTAGCACCAAACCCATAAAGGAACTGCCACAAGAGATGGTAGAGATCATTGAGGAGTACAAGGATGTTTTTCCAGAGGAGATACCTCCAGGCTTACCTCCAGTCCGTGGGATTGAGCACCAAATTGATCTAGTACCAGGGTCACAACATCTAAGGATGTAATCATGGATAGCACAACATCTAAGGAGCCAAAGGAAGAGCCAGAGATAGTAGGAAGAGTCACACGATCCAGAGCTAAAGAACTAGCTAAGGAAGTTCATTCCCTTCTAGCTGAAGGATTACTTACCCTACCTACTATCCAAGTGTTCAATATCTTCAGCCAGAAGACTCCACCTAGTAATGATAACTAAGTAACTTAAGGTGATGAGTCTGTATTCTTTTTCCCATGATGAGTTTTGTCCCACTGGGTTTTCTCAGCATGGTTTTTAATGAGGCAGATGAGTCACTATGTTGAGTTGCTTAGGAGTCATTACCTTTGGGTAATAATGTACAAGTCACAATGGCTTGTACTTAGATTTAAAAGGTGCACCAATTAGGAACCTATGGGTTGGGACACCTTGTTGTTTCTTTTAATTTGTGTTTAGAATGCTTGTTGTTTTAAACTTTTAAAACACCATGCTGTTTCCTGATTGTTTTAAAACAGCATGTTGTTTAGTTTTAGGTCATCTGAGAGTTGTATTTAAGCTGTAATTAGCCTCCAATGTAAGATCAGCGAAGAACATCAATGAAAAGCAATAGATTGCATCTCTTCTCTCACCATTGATTCCTTGAATGAGTTCATGAAATCCGAGTTTCATTACACCTAGTGACCTTGAAACTCTTCTATCTGTTCTAATCATCTAATCATCTGAATTCAATCCATAAAACCATTGTATTTAATCCTAATCTTCACCCTCAATCCATAAAACCCACGGAATCCCCCCCCCCCTCATCACCAAATTCGTGCTCAATCTCATCATCCATCATTCACAGGACGTCAGCCTTTCCTTTAGAGTGATCAAGGGAGTTCATATCACTTGACTTCAAAGTTAGATGGGTTAGATCACATAATAGATCTGTATGAAACTGACATTGATTTTGCTGAGAGCTATGGCAAGTGCCATAAGTTTGCATTTGAAAAATATCATAGACAGGAAGGGTATCTATTCTATAACAACCGCCTGTGCATACCACGGAGCTCCATCAGAGAACTGTTAGTAAGAGAAGCTCATGGAGGTGGACTAGCTGGACACTTTGGAGTTGCAAAGACATTACTTGGATTGCAAGACCACTTCTGATGAAAACGTCCCAAGGATGATGCACTCTGAAGTTGGTAAAATGGATAAGCCTTCATTCAACAGACTGTGAAGCCACGAAGAACAAGGAGATATGGATTGAATGGATCACTCAGAAGCTGCGGAAGACTCCTGATTAACCGGCGGATCGATTCTCTGGATATTACGCACCAGAGGGGATCGACAGCTTGCTGGATATGACGCACCAACAAGGAATGGATAGAGAGATGGATCGAGAGACGCCACAAAGATCTGTGAAAGGATCTATGATAAGTCTAAACCAGCCATGAACATAGATATGACACACCATGAACATGGAGTTCCAAAAATTTCAAGACATCACATCTTGCAAGAGAGAAACTTCTCTGATTTTTACTGAATACAAAACTTCTTATTATTCATGATTTTGGGGCTCTTTATATAGAAAATTACAAGTCATTTAAGTCCTAATTAAGAGCCTAACATGCAGAGCTTCTAGGAAATCGAAATTTGACTCTAATCTGCATGTAAGAGAGAGAAATACACATCAATAAATGCAATTAAAGTTTGAACTCGAAAATGAGTCTTCACTTGATAATCTGTGGGCTTTAAATGAGATATTTTCTTCTTTCAATCCAGCCCATGAAGTTGCAAGCCTTGATTGATTGATGGATCAATTTCAGGATCATATCATTCCCTCCCTCTTGAAAAAGATTTGCCCTCAAATCTTGTTCTTCAATGAGGACTATAATTTGAACTCTAACTAACAGAAGATGAAGAGGTGAGAAGGATGAATACAGAGTGAATACCGAACTGCAGAGTGTGCTCTGATACCACTTCATATAAACTCCCTTGAATCACCCAGTCTGAAGTTGAAAAGATTCTGGAACGGATGGAACAGAACTGTGAAGAATGGAATATGAGATGGATTGAATGGCTTTGCTAAGA
>FNXX01000199.1:0-25645 GCA_900108845.1 Iljinskaea planisiliqua | reverse complement strand
AATCCATTAGACCAAAAAGACGAATCTGGAACTGAAATGAGTCCAATGAAAATCAGAAAAGGAACTTCATGTCCATAAATGCTTAAAACAGAATTAAAGAGTAAAAATATTAATAACAATTAATACCACTAGAAATAAGCATTGTGGGACTCCAAAATAAGAAATTAGAAGCATATATACCTTGTTCCTAATTCATTGGGAGACTCCATTAATCAACCAAAACGAATTGACCAAAAAGAGTAATCTGGAACTGAAATGAGTCCCATGAGGATCAGAAAAGGAAGTTCATGTCCCTAGATGATTAAAACAGAATTTTGAAGAGTAAGAATAATTTTAACAACGAATACCACTAGAAATATGAATTGTGGGATCCCTAAATGAGGAATGAGAAGCAAATATACCATGTTATTCACTCATTGTGAGACACTGTTAATCAACCAAATCCAATAGACCAGAAAGAAGAATCTATAACTGAAATGAGTCCCATGAATATCAGAACAGGAACTTCATGTCCATAAATGCTTAAAATTGAATTTTAAATAATAAAAATATTAATAACTATTAATACCACTAGAAATATGCATTGTGGGATTCCAAAATAAGGAATGAGAAGCATATATACCTTGTTCCTCACTCATTCTGAGACACCGTTAATCAACCAAATCCAATAGACCAAAAAGACGAATCTGGAACTGAAGTGAGTCTCATGAAAATCAAAAAAAGGAACTTCATGTCCCTAAATGCTTAAAACAGAATTAAAGAGTAAAAATATTAATAATAATTAATACCACTAGAAATATGCATTGTCGGACTCCACAATAAGAAATGAGAAGCATATATAACTTCATGTCCCTAAATACCACTAGAAAATATGCATTGTGTGACTCATTGTGAGACACCATTAATCAAACCAAATCCAATAGACAAAAAGACGAATCTGGAACTGAAATGAGTCCCATGAAAATCAGAAAAGAAACTTCATGTATCTAAATGCTTAAAACAGAATTAAAGAGTAAAAATATTAATAACAATTAATACCACTAGAAATATGCATTTTCGGACTCCAAAATAAGAAATGAGAAGCATATATACCTTGTTCCTAATTCATTGGGAGACACCGTTAATCAACCAATTCGAATTGACCAAAACGAGTAATCGGGAACTGAAATGAGTCCCATGAAGATAAGAAAAGGAAGTTCATGTCCCCAGATGATTAAAACAGAATTTTAAAGAGTAAGAATAATTATAACAACGAATACCACTAGAACTATGAATTGTGGGATTCCTAAATGAGGAATGAGAAGCAAATATACCATGTTAGTCACTCATTGTGAGACACTGTTAATAAACCAAATCCAATAGACCAGAAAGAAGAATCTAGAACTGAAATGAGTCCTATGAAGATCAGAATAGGAACTTCATGTCCCTAAATGTTTAAAATAAAATTTTAAATAATAAAAATATTAATAACAATTAATACCACTAGAAATTTGCATTGTGCGATTCCAAAATAAGGAATGAGAAGCATATATACCTTGTTCCTCACTCATTCTGAGACACAGTTAATCAACCAAATCCAATAGACCAAAAAGACGAATCTGGAACTGAAATGAGTCCCATGAAAATCAGAAAAGGAACTTCATGTCCCTAAATATTTAAAAGAGAATTAAAGAGTAAAAATATTAATAACAATTAATACCACTAGAAATATGCATTGTGGGACTCATTGTGAGACACCGTTAATCACCAAATCCAATAGACCAAAAAGACGATTCTGGAACTAAAATGAGTCCCTTGAAAATCAAAAAATGAAATTCATGTCCCTAAATGCTTAAAACAGAATAAAAAAGAGTAAAAATATTAATAACAATTAATAGCACTAGAAATATGCATTGTGAGACTCCATAATAAGAAATGAGAAGCATATATACCTTGTTCCTAATTCATTGGGAGACACCGTTAATCAACCAATTCAAATTGACCAAAAATAGTAATCTGGAAATAAAATGAATCCCATGAAGATAAGAAAAGGAAGTTCATGTCCCCAGATGATTAAAACAGAGTTTTAAAGAGTAAGAATATTTATAACAACGAATACCACTAGAAATATGAATTGTGGGATTCCTAAATGAGGAATGAGAAGCAAATATAGCATGTTACTCACTCATTGTGAGACACTATTAATCAACCAAATCAAATAGACCAGAAAGAAGAATCTATAACTGAAATGAGTCCCACGAAGATCAGAACAGGAACTTCATGTCTATAAATGCTTAAAATTGAATTTTAAATAATAATAATATTAATAACAATTAATATGCATTCTGGGATTCCAAAATAAGAAATGAGAAGCATATATACCTTGTTCCTCACTCATTTTGAGACACCGTTAATCAACCAAATCCATTAGACCAAAAAGACGAATCTGGAACTGAAATGAGTCCCATGAAAATCAGAAAAGGAAGTTCATGTCCATAAATGCTTAAAACAGAATTAAAGAGTAAAAATATTAATAACAATTAATACCACTAGAAATAAGCATTGTGGGACTCCAAAATAAGAAATTAGAAGCATATATACCTTGTTCCTAATTCATTGGAAGACTCCGTTAATCAACCAAATCGAATTGACCAAAATGAGTAATCTGGAACTGAAATGAGTTCTATGAGGATCAGAAAAGGAAGTTCATGTCCCTTGATGATTAAAAAAGAATTTTAAAGAGTAATAATAATTATAACAACGAATACCACTAGAAATATGAATTGTGGGATTCCTAAATGAGGAATGAGAAGCAAATATACCATGTTACTCACTCATTGTGAGACACTATTAATCAACCAAATCCAATAGACCAGAAAGAAGAATCTATAACTGAAATGAGTCCCACGAAGATCAGAACAGGAACTTCATGTCCATAAATGCTTAAAATTGAATTTTAAATAATAAAAATATTGATAACAATTAATATGCATTTTGGGGTTCCATAATAAGAAATGAGAAGCATATATACCTTGTTCCTAATTAATTGGGAGACACCGTTAATCAAGCAAATCGAATTGACCAAAAACAGTAATCTGGAACTGAAATGAGTCCCATGAGGATCAGAAAAGGAAGTTCATGTCCCTAGATGATTAAAACAGAAGTTTGAAGAGTAAGAATAATTATAACAACGAATACCACTAGAAATATGAATTGTGGGATCCCTAAATGAGGAATGAGAAGCAAATATACCATGTTACTCACTCATTGTGAGACATTGTTAATCAACCAAATCCAATAGATTAGAAAGAAGAATCTATAACTGAAATGAGTCCCATGAATATCAGAACAAGAACTTCATGTCCATAAATGCTTAAAATTAAATTTAAAATAATAAAAATATTAATAACAATTAATACCACTAGAAATATGCATTGTGGGATTCCAAAATAAGGAATGAGAAGCATATATACCTTGTTCCTCACTCATTTAGAGACACCGTTAATCAACCAAATCCAATAGACAAAAAAGACGAATCTGGAACTGAAATGAGTCCCATGAAAATCAGAAAAGGAACTTCATGTCCCTAAATGCTTAAAACAGAATTAAAGAGTAAAAATATTAATAACAATTAATACCACTAGAAATAAGAATTGTGGGACTCCAAAATAAGAAATTAGAAGCATATATACCTTGTTCCTAATTCATTGGGAGACACCGTTAATCAACCAAATCGAATTGACCAAAAAGAGTAATCTGGAACTGAAATGAGTCCCATGAGGATAAGAAAAGGAAGTTCATGTCCCTAGATGATTAAAACAGAATTTTAAAGAGTAAGAATAATAATAACAACGAATACCACTAGAAATATGAATTGTGGGATTCCTAAATGAGGAATGAGAAGCAAATATACCACGTTAGTCACTCATTGTGAGATACTGTTAATAAACCAAATCCAATAGACCAGAAAGGAGAATCTATAACTGAAATGAGTCCCATGAAGATCAGAATAGGAACTTCATGTCCCTAAATGCTTAAAATAGAATTTTAAATAATAAAAGTATTAATAAGAATTAATACCACTAGAAATATGTATTGTGGGATTCCAAAATAAGGAATGAGAAGCATATATACCTTGTTCCTCACTCATTGTGAGACACAGTTAATCAACCAAATCCAATAGACCAAAATGACGAACCTGGAACTGAAATGAGTCCCATGAAAATCAGAAAAAGAACTTCATGTCCCTAAATTCTTAAAACAGAATTAAAGAGTAAAAATATTAATAACAATTAATACCACTAGAAATATGCATTGTGGGACTCCAAAATAAGAATGAGAAGCATATATACCTCCATGTCCCTAAATACCACTAGAAATATGCATTTTGGGACACATTGTGAGACATTGTTAATCAACAAAATCCAATAGACAAAAAAGGCGAATCTGGAACTGAAATGAGTCCCATGAAAATCAGAAAAGGAACTTCATGACCCTAAATTCTTAAAACAGAATTAAAGAGTAAACATATTAATAACAATTAATACCACTAGAAATAAGCATTGTGGGACTCCAAAATAAGAAATTAAAAGCATATATACCTTGTTCCTAATTCATTTGGAGACACCGTTAATCAACCAATTCGAATTGACCAAAAAGAGTAATCTAGAACTGAAATGACTCCCATGAAGATAAGAAAATGAAGTTCATGTCCCCAGATCATTAAAACAGAATTTAAAAGAGTAAGAATATACCATGTTACTCACTCATTGTGAGACACTGTTATTCACTCATTGTGAGACACAGTTAATTTAAAATATACAATGTTACTCACTCATTGTGAGACACTGTTAGTCAACCAAATCCAATAGACCAAAAAAAGGAATCTATAACTGAAATGAGTCCCACAAAGATCAGAGCAGGAACTTTATGTCCCTAAATGCTTGAAATATAATTTTAAATAATAAAAATATTAATAACAATTAATACCACTAGAAATATGCATTGTGGGATTCCAAAATAAGGAATGAGAAACCTATATACCTTGTTCCTCACTCATTGTGAGACACCGTTAATCAACCAAATCCAATAGACCAAAAAGAACTGAAATGAGTCCCATGAAAATCAGAAGAGGAATTTCATGTCCCTAAATGCTTAAAACTGAATTAAAGAGTAAAAATATTATTAACAAATAATACCACTAGAAATAAGCATTGTGGGACTCCAAAATAAAAAATGAGAAGCATATATACCTTGTTCCTAATGCATTGGAAGACTCTGTTAAACAACCTATTCGAATTGACCAAAAAGAGTAATCTGGAACTGAAATGAGTCCATGAAGATAAGAAAAAGGAAGTTCATGTCCTTAGATGATTAAAACAGAATTTTAAAGAGTAAGAATAATTATATCAACGAATACCACTAGAAATATGAATTGTGGGATTCCTAAATGAGGAATGAGAAGCAAATATACCATGTTAGTCACTTATTGTCAGACACTGTTAATAAACCAAATCCAATAGACCAGAAAGAAGAATCTATAACTGAAATGAGTCATATGAAGATAAGAATAGGAACTTCATGTCCCTAAATGTTTAAAATAAAACTTTAAATAAAAAAAATATTAATAACAATTAATACCACTAGAAATATGCATTGTGGGATTCCAAAATAAGGAATGAGAAACCTATATACCTTGTTCCTCACTCATTGTGAGACACCGTTAATCAACCAAATCCAATAGACCAAAAAGACGAATCTGGAACTGAAATGAGTCCCATGAAAATCAGAAAAGGAACTTCATGTCCCTAAATGCTTAAAACAGAATTAAAGAGTAAACATATTAATAACAATTAATACCACTAGAAATAAGCATTGTGGGACTCCAAAATAAGAAATTAAAAGCATATATACCTTGTTCCTAATTCATTGGGAGACACCGCTAATCAACCAAATCGAATTGACCAAAAAGAGTAATCTGGAACTTAAATGAGTCCCATGAGGATAAGAAATGGAAGTTCATGTCCCTATATGATTAAAACAGAATTTTAAAGAGTAAGAATAATAATAACAACGAATACCACTAGAAATATGAATTGTGGGATTCCTAAATGAGGAATGAGAAGCAAATATACCATGTTACTCACTCATTGTGAGACACAGTTAATCAACCAAATCCAATAGACCAGAAAGAAGAATCTATAACTGAAATGAGTCCCATGAAGATCAGAACAGGAACTTCATGTCCCTAAATGCTTAAAATAGAATTTTAAATAATAAAAATATTAATAACAATTAATACCACTAGAAATATGCATTGTGGGATTCCAAAATAAGGAATGAGAAGCATATATACCTTGTTCCTCACTCATTGTGAGACACCGTTAGTAAACCAATTCCAATAGACCAAAAAGACGAATCTGGAACTGAAATGAGCCCCATGAAAGTCAGAAAAGGAACTTCATGTCCCTAAATGCTTAAAACAGAATTAAAGAGTAAAAATATTAATAACAATTAATACCACTAGAAATATGCATTGTGGGACTCAAAAATAAGAAATGAGAAGCATATATACCTTCATGCCCCTAACTACCACTAGAAATATGCATTGTGGGACTCATTGTGAGACACCGTTAATCAACCAAATCCAATAGACCAAAAAGACGAATCTGGAACTGAAATAAGTCCCATGAAAATCAGAAAATGAACTTCATGTCTCTAAATGCTTAAAACAGAATTAAAGAGTAAAAATATTAATAACAACTAATACCACTAGAAATATGCATTGTAAAACTCCAAAATAAGAAATGAGAAGCATATATACCTTGTTCCTAATTCATTGGGAGACACCGTTAAACAACCAATTCGAATTGACCAAAAAGAGTAATCTTGAACTGAAATGAGTCCCATGAAGATAAGAAAAAGGAAGTTCATGTCCTTAGATGATTAAAACAGAATTTCAAAGAGTAAGAATAATTATAACAACGAATACCACTAGAAATATGAATTGTGGGATTCCTAAAGGAGGAATGAGAAGCAAATATACCTTGTTCCTCACTCATTGTGAGATACCATGTTACTCACTCATTGTGAGACACGGTTAATCAACCAAATCCAATAGACCAGAAAGAAGAATCTCTAACTGAAATGAGTCCCATGAAGATCAGAAAAGGAACTTCATGTTCCTAAATG
The DNA here is from genome assembly GCA_900108845.1 of Iljinskaea planisiliqua. Taxonomy (NCBI): domain Eukaryota; kingdom Viridiplantae; phylum Streptophyta; class Magnoliopsida; order Brassicales; family Brassicaceae; genus Iljinskaea; species Iljinskaea planisiliqua. Next base: position 18,475 of record FNXX01000199.1, on the reverse strand, counting down.
CTTAAAACAGAATTAAAGAGTAAAAATATTAATAACAATTAATACCACTAGAAATATGCATTGTGAGACTCCAAAATAAGAAATGAGAAGCATATACCTTGTTCCTCACTCATTCTGAGACACTGTTAATAAACCAAATCCAATAGACCAAAAACAGGAATCTGGAATTGAAATGAGTCCCATGAAGATTAGAAAATGAACTTCATGTCCCCAGATTCTTGAAACAGAATTTTAATGAGTAATAATAGTTGGAACAATAAATACCACTAGAAATATGCATTGTGTGATTCTTAACTGAGAAATGAGAAGCATATATACCTTGTTCCTCACTCATTGTGAGACACCGTTAATCAGCCAAATCAATTAAACCAAAAAGAGGAATTTGGAACTGAAATGAGTCCAATGAAGATCCAAATTTGAAGTTCATGTCCACAAATATTTCAAACAGAATTTTAAAGAGTAAGAATAGTAATAACATTGAATACCACTTGAAATATGCATTGTGGGACTCCTAAATGAAGAATGAGAAGCATATATACCTTGTTCCTCACTCATTGTGAGACACCGTTAATAAACCAAATCTAATAGACAAAAAAAGAGGAATCTGGAACTAAAATTAGTCATATGAAGAGACGAAAAGGAACATCATTTCAACGAATGCTTAAAACATAATTTTAAAGAGTAAGAATGGTCATAACAATGAATGCCACTAGAACTATGCATTATGCGACTCCTAACTGAGGAATAAGAAGCATATAAACCTCGTTCCTCACTCATTGTGAGACACCGTTTATCAACCGAATAAAATAAACAAAAAAAAAGAATCTGGAACTGAAATGAATCCAATAAAATTCAGAAACGGAACATCATGTCCCCAAATGCTTCAAACAGATTTTTAAAGTGTCAGAATAGTAATAACGATGAATACCACTAGAAATATGCATTGTGGGACTCCTAATGAGGGCTGAGAAGCATATATACCTTGTTTCTCACATATTGTGAGATACCATTTATATAGAACAGTAATGAGTTTAATGAAGATCAGAAAAAGAACATTATGTCCCCAAATGCTTAAAATATAATTTTAATGAGGAAGAATGGTGATTACAATGAATACCACTAGAAATATGCATTGTGGGACTCCACAATGAGGAATGAGAAGCATATATACCTTGTTTGTCATTCATTGGGAGAAATCGTTAATCAACCAAATCGAATAAACCAAAAAGAGGAATCTGGAACAGAAATGAGTCTGATGAAGATCAGAACAGGAACATCATGTCCCCAAATGCTTAAAACATAACTTTAAAGTGGAAGAATGGTGATAACAATGAATACCACTAGAAATATGCATTGTGGGACTCCTAAATGAGGAATGAGAAGTATATATACCTTTTTGTGATTGATTGGGAGAAATTGTTAATCAACCAAATCCAATAGACCAAAAAGAAGAATCTGAAACTGAAACAAGTGCAATGAACATCAGAAAAAGAACTTCATGTCCCCAAATGCTTAAAAAAGAATTTAAAAGAGTAAGAATAATTAATAACAATGAATAGAAATATTCATTGTGGGACTCGTAAATGAGGAATTATAAGCAACTATACCTTGTTTCTCATTCATTGGGAGACACCGTTAATCAACTAAATCCAATATACCAAAAAGAGGAATGTGGAACTGAAACGTGTCCCATGAAAATCAGAAAAGGAACTTTGTGTTCCCAGATTGTTCAAATAAATTTTTAAATAGTAAGAATAGTTATAACAATGAGTACCACTAGGAATATTCATTGTGCGATTCCTAACTGAGGAATAAGAAGCATATATACCTTGTTCCTCACACATTGTGAGACACCATTAATCAACCAAATCTAATAGACCAAAACGGAGAATCTGGAACTGAAATGAGTCCCACGGAGATCAGAAAAGGAACTTCATGTCCTCAAATGCTTAAAACAGAATTTTAAAGAGTAAGAATAGTAATAACAATGAATACCACTAGAAAAATGCATTTTGGGACTCCTAAATGAGGATTGAGAAGCATACATACCTTGTTTCTCATTCTTTAAGAGACATTGTTAATAAACCAAATCCAATAGACCAAAATGAGGAATCTGTAACTGAAATGAGTCCAATGAAGATCAGAAAAGGTACTTCATGTCCCCAAATGCTTAAAAAAGAATTTTAAAGAGTAAGAATAGTAATATGCATTGTGGGACTCCTAAATGAGGAATAAAAGCATATATACCTTGCTTATCATTCTTTGTGAGACATCTTTAATCAACTAAATCACATAGACCAAAACGAGGATTCTGGAACTGAAATGAGTCTCATGAAGATTAGAAAAGAAACTTCATGTCCCCAAATGCTTAAAGTAGAATTTAAAAGAGTAAGAATAGTTATAACAATGAATACCACTAGAAATATGCATTCTGGGATTCCTAACTGAGAAATGAGAAGCATATATACCTTGTTTGTCACTCATTGTGAGACACTGTTAATCAACCAAATCTAATAGAAAAAAAAAAGAGGAATCTGGAATTCAAATTAGTCCTATGAACATAAGAAAAGGAAAATCATGTCCCCGAATTCTTAAATCATAACTTTATAGAGTAAGAATGGTCATAATAATGAATACCACTCGAAATATGCATTGTTGGACTCCTAAATGAGGAATGAGAGGCATATATAACTTTTTATGCACTCATTGGACGACACCATTAATCAACCAAAACCAATAGACCAAAGAGAGGAATCTGGAACAAAAACTAGTCCAATGAAGATCAGAAAAAAAACTTCACGTCCCTGAATGCTTAAAACATAATTTTAATGACAAAGAATGTCCATAACCATGAGTATCACTACAAATATGCATTGAGGGACTCCAAAATGAGGTATAATAAGCATATATACCTTGTTTCTCATTCATTGGAAAACACCATCAATCTACCAAATCGAATTGACCAAAAAGAGGAATATGGAACTGAAATGAATCCCATGAAGATCAGAAAAGGAACTTCATGTTCCCAAATGCTTAAAACAGAATTTTAAAGGGTAATGATAGTAATAACAATGAATACCACTAGAAATATGCATTGTGAGACTCCTAAATGAGTAATGAAAAGCATATATACCTTGTTTCTCATTCATTGGGAGACACCGTTAATCAACCAATTAGAATATACCAAAAAGATGAATCTGGAACTGAAATGAGTTTCATAAAGATCAGAAAAGGAACAACATGTCCCCGAATACTTAATATAATATTAAATAGTAAGAATGGTGATAACAATGAACACCATTAGAAATATGAATTGTGGGATTCCTTAATGAGATATGAGAAGCATATAGACCTTGTTACTAACTCATTGTGAGACACCGATAATCAACAAAATCCAATAGACCAAAAAGTGGAATCTGGAACTGAAATGAGTCCCATGAAGATTAGAAAAGGAACTTCTTGTCCCTAAATGCTTAAAAATGAATAGCACAAGAAATTTGCATTTTGGGACTCCTAAATGAGGAAGGAGAAGCATATATATATTGTTCCTCAGTCATTGTGAGACACCGTTAATCAACCAAAACCAATAGACCAAAAAAAGGAATCTGAAACTGAAATGAGTCCAATGAAGATCAGAAAATGAACATCATGTCCCCGAATGCTTAAAATAGAATTTTAAAGAGTAAGAATAGTAATAAAAATGAATACCACTAGAAACTTGCATTGTCGGACTCTTAAATGAGGAATGGGAATCATATATAAATTTTTTTATCATTCATTGGGAGATATCTTTAATCAACCAAATCCAATAGACCAAAACGACGAATCTAGAATTGAAATGAGTCCCATGAAGATCAGAAAAGGAACTTCATGTCCCAAATTGCTTAAAGTAGTATTTAAAAGAGTAAGAACAGTTACAACAACGAATACCACTAGAAATATGCATTGTGGGAATCCTAACTGAGGAATAAGAAGCATATATACATTGTTCCTCACTCATTGTGAGACACCGTTAATCAACCAAATTTAATAGGCAAAAATGAAGTCAGAATTGTAATAACAATGTATACCACATGAAATATGCATTGTGGGACTCCAAAATGATGGATGAGAAGCATATATACCTTGTTTCTTACTTATTTTGAGACAACGTTAATCAAGCAAATCTAATAGACCAAAAAGAGGAATCTGGAACTGAAATTAGTCCTATGAAGATCTAAAAAGGAACATCATGTCCCTGAATCCTTAAAAAATAATTTTTAAGAGTAAGAATGGTCATAACAATGAATACCACTAGAAATATGCATTGTGGGACTCATAAATGAGGAATGAAAAGCATATATACCTTGTTCCTCACTCATTGTGAGACACCGTTAATCAACCAAATCTAATTGGCAAAAAAGAAGATTCTGGAACTGAAATGAGTCATTTGAAGATCAGAAAATGAAAATCATTTCCCCGAATGCTTTAAACACAATTTTAAAGAGTAAGAATGGTCATAACAATGAATACCACTAGAAATATGCATTTTGGGACTCATAAATGAGGAATGAGAAGCATATATACCGTTTTACTCAAACATAGGGAGACACCGCTAATCAATCAAATCTAATAGACCAAAAAGAATAATCTGGAACTGAAATGAGTACAATAAAGATCAGACATGGAACTTCATGTCCCCAAATGCTTAAAACAGAATTTTAATGAGTAGGAATAGTAATAACAATGAATACCACTAGAAATATGCATTGTGGGACTCCAAAATGAGGAATGAGAAGCAAATTTACCATGTTATTCACTGATTGTGTGACACCTTTAATCAACCAAATCTTATATACCAAAAACAGGAATCTGGAACTGAAATGAGACCCTTGAATATCAGAAAAAGGAACTTCATGTCCCCAAATGCATAAAACAGAATTTTAAAGAGTAAGAATAGCAATAACAATGAATACCAATAGAAATATGCATTATGGGACTCCTAACTCGAGAATGAGAAGCATATATACCTTGTTCATCACCTATGTGAGACACCGTTAATCAACCAAATCTAATAGAAGAAAAAAAGGAATCTGGAACTGAAATAAGTCCCATGAAGAAAAGTAAAGGAATATCAGTTCCCCGAATGCTTCAAACATAATTTTAAAGAGTATGAATGGTCATAACAATGAATACACTAGAAAGATGCATTGTGGGCCTCTTAAATGAGGAATGAGAAGCATATATACCTTTTTACGCACTAATTGGGAGACATCGTTAATCAACCAAGTCCAATAGACTAAAAAGAGGAATCTGGAACTGAAACGAGTCAAATGAAGATTAAAAATAGAACTTCATGTCCCCAAATGCTTCAAACAAAATTTAAGAGAGTAAGAATATTAATAACTATGAATACCACTAGAAATATGCATTATGGGACGCCTAAATGAGGAATGAGAAGCAAATATACCTGGTTACTCACTCATTGTGAGACACCGATAATCAACCAAATCCAATAGACCCAAAAGAGGAATCTGGAACTGAAATGAGTACAATGAAGATCTGATAAGGAACTTCATGTCCCAAAATGCTTAAAACAGAATTTTAAAGAGTAAGAATAGTAATAACAATGAATACCACTAGAATATGCATTGTGGGACTCCTAACTTGGGAATGAGAACCATAAATGCCTTGTTCCTCACCTGTGTGAGACACCGTTAATATACCAAATCTAATAGACGAAAAACAGGAATCTGGAAATGAAATAAATCCCATTAAAATCAGTAAAGGAACATCAAGTCCCCGGATACTTAATACATAATTTTAAAGACTAAGAATGGTCATAACAATGAATACAACTAGAAATATGCATTGTGGGACTCCGAAATAAGGGATGAGAAGCATATACATCTTGTTTCTCACTTATTGTGAGACACCATTAATCAAACAAATCCAATAGACCAAAAAGAGGAATCTGGAACTGAAATTAGTCCTATGAAGATCTGAAAAGGACATGTCTCCGAATGCTTTAAAAATAATTTTAAAGAGTAAGAATGGTCATAACAAAGAATACCACTAGAAATATGCATTGTGGGACTCCTACATGAAGAATGAGAAGCATATATACCTTTTTACTCAAACATTGGGAGACATCTTTAATCAACCAAATCCAATAGACCAAAGAGAGCAATCTGGAACTGAAATGAGTCCCATGAAGATCATAAAAGGAACTTCATGGCCCCAAATGCTTAAAACAGAATTTTGAAGAGTAAGAATTGTAATAACAATTAATACCACTAGAAATATGCATTGTGGGACTCCTCAATAAGGAATGAGAAGCATATATACCTTGTTCCTCCCTGATTGTTAGACACCGTTAATCAACCAAATCCAATACAGCAAAAACAGGAATTTGGAACTGAAATGAGTCCCATGAAGATCATAAACAGAACTTTATGTTCCCAACTGCTTAAACAGAATTTTAAAGAGTCAGAATAGTAATAACAATGTATACCACTAGAAATATGCATTGTGGGACTCCAAAATGAGGGATGAGAAGCATATATACCTTATTTCTCACTTATGGTGAGACACCGTTAATCAACAAAATCCAATAGACCACAAAGAGGAATCTGGAAGTGAAATTTGTCCTCTGAAGATCTGAAAAGGAACATCATGTCCTCAAATGCTTAATAAATAATTTTAAAGAGTAAAAATTTTCATAACAAATAATACCACTAATCTAATAGGCAAAAAAGAAGAATCTGAACGGAAATGAGTCTTTTGAAGACCAGAAAATGACCATCATGTCCCCGAATGCTTTAAACACAATTTTAAAGAGTAAGAATGGTCATAACAATGAATACCACTAGCAATATGCATTGCAGGACTTGTAGATGAGGAATGTGAAGCATATATACCTTTTTACTCAAACATTGGGGCACAACGTTACACAATCAAATCTAATAGACGAAAAACAGGAATCTGGAAATGAAATAAATCCCATTAAAATCTGTAAAGGAACATCAAGTCCCCGAATACTTAATACATTATTTAAAAGAGTAATAATGGTCATAACAATGAATACAACTAGAAGTATGCATTGTGGGACTCCGAAATGAGGGATGAGAAGCATATATATCTTGTTTCTCACTTATTGTGAGACACCACTAATCAAACAAATCCAATAGACCAAAAAGAGGTATCTGAAACTGAAATTAGTCCTATGAAGATCTGAAAAGGAACATCATGTCTCCGAATGCTTTAAAAAATAATTTTAAAGAGTAAGAATGGTCATAACAATGAATACCAATAGAAATATGCATTGTGGGACTCCTAAATGAAGAATGAGAAGCATATATACCTTTTTACTCAAACATTGGGAGACATTGTTAATCAATCAAATCCAATAGACCAAAAAGAGGAATCTGGAACTGAAATGAGTCCCATGAAGATCATAAAAGGAACTTCATGTCCTTAAATGCTTAAAACAGAATTTTGAAGAGTAAGAATAGTAATAACAATTAATACCACTAGAAATATGCATTGTGGGACTCCTCAATAAGGAATGAGAAGCATATATACCTTGTTTCTCCCTCATTGTTAGACACCGTTAATCAACCAAATCCAATACACCAAAACCAGGAATTTGGAACTGAAATGAGTTCCATGAAGATCATAAACGGAACTTTATGTTCCCAACTGCTTAAACAGAATTTTAAAGAGTCAGAATAGTAATAACAATGTATACCACTAGAAATATGCATTGTGGGACTCCAAAATGAGGGATGAGAAGCATATATTCCTTATTTCTCACTTATGGTGAGACACCGTTAATAAACAAAATCCAATAGACCTTAAAGAGGAATCTGGAAGTGAAATTAGTCCTCTGAAGATCTGAAAAGGAACATCACGTCCCCAAATGCTTAATAAATAATTTTAAAGAGTAAGAATTTTCATAACAAATAATACCACTAATCTAATAGGCAAAAAAGAAGAATCTGAACGGAAATGAGTCTTTTGAAGACCAGAAAATGACCATCATGTCCCCGAATGCTTTAAACACAATTTTAAAGAGTAAGAATGGTCATAACAATGAATACCACTAGCAATATGCATTGCGGGACTTGTAGATGAGGAATGTGAAGCATATATACCTTTTTTACTCAAACATTGGGGCACAACGTTACACAATCAAATCTAATAGACGAAAAACAGGAATCTGGAAATGAAATAAATCCCATCAAAATCTGTAAAGGAACATCAAGTCCCCGAATACTTAATACATAATTTAAAAGAGTAATAATGGTCATAACAATGAATACAACTAGAAATATGCATTGTGGGACTCCGAAATGAGGGATGAGAAGCATATATATCTTGTTTCTCACTTATTGTGAGACACCATTAATCAAACAAATCCAATAGACCAAAAAGAGGTATCTGAAACTGAAATTAGTCCTATGAAGATCTGAAAAGGAACATCATGTCTCCGAATGCTTTAAAAAATAATTTTAAAAAATAAGAATGGTCATAACAATGAATACCAATAGAAATATGCATTGTGGGACTCCTAAATGAAGAATGAGAAGCATATATACCATTATACTCAAACATTGGGAGACATCGTTAATCAATCAAATCCAATAGACCAAAAAGAGGAATCTGGAACTGAAATGAGTCCCATGAAGATCATAAAAGGAACTTCATGTCCCCAAATGCTTAAAACAGAATTTTGAAGAGTAACAATAGTAATAACAATTAATACCACTAGAAATATGCATTGTGGGACTCCTAAATGAGGAATAAAAGCATATATACCTTGCTTATCATTCTTTGTGAGACATCGTTAATCAACCAATTCACATAGACCAAAACGAGGATTCTGGAACTGAAATGAGTCTTGTGAAGATCAGAAAAGGAACTTCATGTCCCCAAATGCTTAAAGTAGAATTTAAAAGAGTAAGAATAGTTATAACAATGAATACCACTAGAAATATGCATTGTGGAATTCGTAACTGAAAACTGAGAAGCATATATACCTTGTTCATCACTCATTGTGAGACACCGTTAATCAACCAAATCTAATAGAAAAAGAGGAATCTGGAGTTGAAATTAGTCCTATGAAGATAAGAGAAGCTAAATCATGTCCCCGAATTCTTAAAATATAATTTTCGAGAGTAAGAATGGTCATAATAATGAAAACCACTAGAAATATGCATTGTTAGACTCTTAAATGAGGAATGAGAAGCATATATAACTTTTTACTCACTCATTGGGAGACACCATTAATCAGCAAAAACCAATAGACCAAAGAGAGGAATCTGGAACTAAAACGCGTCACAGGAAGATCAGAAAAAAACTTCACGTCCCCGAATGCTTAAAACATAATTTTAATGACGAAGAATCTCCCTAACAATGAGTATCAATACAAATATACATTGAGGGACTCCTAAATGAGGAATGAAAAGCATATATACCTTGTTTCTCATTCATTGGAAGACACCGTCAATCAACAAATCGAATAGACCAAAAAGAGGAATCTGGAACTGAAATGAGTCTCATGAAGATCAGAAAAGGAACAACATGTCCCTGAATACTTAATATAATATTAAAGAGTAAGAATTGTCATGACAATAAATACCATTATAAATATGAATTGTGGGACTCCTTAATGAGACATGTGAAGCATATATACCTTGTTACTAACTCATTATGAGACACCGATAATCAACAAAATCCAATAGACAAAAAAATGGAATCTGGAACTGAAATGAGACCAATGAAGATCAGAAAAGAAAACTACAGTCCCCAAACGTTTAAAACAGAATTTCAAAGAGTAAGAATAATAATAAAAATGAGTACCACTAGAAATTTGCATTGTGAGACTCCAAAATGATGAATGAGAAGCATATATACATTGTTTATCATTCATTGGGAGATATCTTTAATCAACCAAATCCAATAGACCAAAACGAGAAATCTGGAACTAAAACGAGTCCCTTGTAGATCAGAAAAGGAACATCATGCTCCTGAATGCTTAAAACATAATTTTAAAGAGTAAGAATGATCATACCTTGATCCAATAGATCAGAAAGAGGAATCTGGGACTCCTAAATGAGGGAGGAGAAGCATATATACCTTGTTTCTCACTTATTGTGAGACACCGTTAATCAACCAAATCCAATAGATCAGAAAGAGGAATCTGGAACTTAAATAAATCCCATAAAGATCAGAAAAGGAACTTTATGCCCCTAAATGCTTAAAGCAAAATTTGAAAGAGTAAGAATAGTAATAACAATGAATACCACTAGAAATATGCATTTTGGGACTCCTAAATAAGGTATGAGAAGCATATATACCTTGTTTCTCATTCATTGGGAGACATCGTAAGTTAACAAAATCTAATAGACCAAAAAGAGGAATCTGGAACTGAAATGAATCCCATGAAGATCAGAAAAGGAACTTCATTTCCCCAAATGCTTAAAACATAATTTTAAAGGGTAAGAATAGTAATAACAATGAATACCACTATCTATATGCATTGCGGGACTCCAAAATGAGGAATCAGAAGCATATATACGTTGTTTCTCATTCTTTTTGAGACATCGGTAATCAACCAAATCCAATAGACGAAAACGAGGAATTTGGAACTGAAATGAGTCTCATGCAGATCATAAAATGAACTTCATGTCCCCAAATACTTAAAACAGAATTTTAAAGAGTAAGAATAGTAATAACAATAAATACCAATAGAAATATGAATTGTGGGACTCCAAAATGAGGAATGAGAAGCATATATACCTTGTTACTCATTTATTGTGAGACACCGTTAATCAAACAAATCCAATAGACAAAAAAGTGGAATCTGGAACTGAAATGAGTCGTATGAATATCAGAAAAGGAACATCATGTCCTCGAATGCTTAAAGCATAATTTTAAGGAGTATGAATGGTTATAACAATGAATACGACTAGAAATATGCTTAGTGGGACTCCTAAATGAGGAATGAGAAGCATATACACTTTTTTAGTCACTCATTGGGAGACACTGTTAATCAACCAAATCCAATAGACCAAAAAGAGGAATCTGGAATTGAAATGAGACAAATGAAGATCAGAAAAAGAACTTCTTGTCCCCAAATGCTTATAACAGAATTTAAAAGAGTAAGAATAGTAATAACAATGAATATTACTAGAAATATACTTAGTGGGACTCCTAAATGAGGAATGAGAAGCATATACACTTTTTTAGTCACTCATTGGGAGACACTGTTAATCAACCAAATCCAATAGACCAAAAAGAGGAATCTGGAATTGAAATGAGTCAAATGAAGATCAGAAAAAGAACTTCTTGTCCCCAAATGCTTATAACAGAATTTAAAAGAGTAAGAATAGTAATAACAATGAATATTACTAGAAATATGCATTGCGGGACTCGTAAATGAGGAATGAGAAGCCTATATGCCTTGTTTGTTTTTCATTAGGAGACAGAGTTAATCAACCAAACCCAATAGAAAAAAACAGGAATCTGGAACTGAAATGAATGCAATGAAGATCAGAAAAGGAACTTAATGTCCCCAAATGCTTAAAACCGAATTTTAAAGAGTAAGAATAGAAAAAACAATGAATATCACTAGAAATATGCATTGCTGGACTCCAAACTTGGGAATGAGAAGCCTATATACCTTGTTCCTCACTCATTGTGAGACACCGTTAATCAACCAAATCCAATAGACCCAAAACAGGAATATGGAACAGAAATGAGTCCCATGACGATCAGAAAACGAACATCATGTCCCCAAATTCTTAAAACATTATTTTAAAGAGGAAGAATGGTGATAACAATGAATACTACTAGAAATATGCATTGTAGGAGTCCTAAATGAGGAATGAGAAGCATATATACCTTGTTTGTCATTCATTGGGAGAAATTGTTAATCAACCAAATCCAATAGACCAAAAAGAGGAAACTGGAACTGAAACGAGTCCAATTTTGATCAGAAAAGAACTTCATGTCCGCAAATGCTGAAAACAGAATTTAAAAGGGTAATAATAGTAATAACAATGAATAACAGTAGAAATATGGAGTGTGGGATTCCTAACTGAGGAATGAGGAGCATAAATACCTTGTTTCTCACTCATTGTGAGACACCATTAACCAACATAATCAAATAAACCAAAAAAGGGAATCTGGAATTGAAATGAGTCAAATGAAGATCAGAAACGGAACTTCATGTCCCCATATACTTAAGACAGAATTTTAAAGAGTCAAAATAGTAATAACAATGAATACCACTAGACATTTGCATTGTGTGGGAGTCCGAAATGAGGGACGCGAAGCATATATACCTTGTCTCTCACTTATTGTGAGACACCGTTAGTCAACAAAATCCAATAGAAAAAAAGAGGAATCTGGAACTGAAATGAGTTCAATGAAGATTAGAAAAGGAACATCATGTCCCCGAATGTTTTAAACATAATTTTAAAGAGTATGAAAGGTCATAACAATGAATACAAATAGAAATATGCATTGTGGGACTCTTAAATGAGGAATGAGAAGTGTATATACCTTGTTTATCATTCATTAGGACACATTGTTAATCAACCAAATTAAATAGACCAAAAAGAGGAGTCCCACAAATGTGTAAAACAAAATTTTTAAGAGTAAGAATGATCATAACCATGAATACCACTAGAAATATGCATTTTGGGACTCCTAAATGAGTAATGAGAAGCAGATATACCATGTTCCTCACTCATTGTGAGACACCGTTAAACTACCAATTCTAATAGACCAAAAAGAGGAATCTGTACCTGAAATGAGTCTCATGAAGATCAGAAAAGGAACTTTATGTCCCTATATGCCAAAAATAGAATTTTAAAGTGTAAGAATATTAATAACAATTAATACCATTAGAAATATGATTTGTGGGACTCCTAAATGAGGAATGAGAAGCATATATACCATGTTACTCACTTATTGTTAGACACCGTTGATCAACCAATTCTAATAGACCAAAAAGAGGAATCTGGACCTGAAACGAGTCTCATGAAGATCAGAAAAGGAATTTCATGTCCCAATATGCCAAAAATAGAATTTTAAAGTGTAAGAATACTAATAACAATGAATACCATTAGAAAGATGCATTGTGGAACTCCTAAATGAGGAATGAGAAGCATATATACTTTTTTAGTCACTCATTGGGAGACACTGTTATTCAACCAAATCCAATAGACCAAAATGAGGAATCTGGAACTGAAATGACTCAAATGAAGATCAAAAAAAGAACTTCTTGTCCCCAAATGCTTATAACAGAATTTAAAAGAGTAAGAATAGTAATAACAATGAATATTAATGGAAATATGCATTGCGGGACTCGTAAATGAGGAATGAGAAGCCTATATGCCTCGTTTGTATTTCATTAGGAGACAGAGTTAATCAACCAAATCCAATAGAAAAAAAAACAGGAATCTGGAACTGAAATGAATGCAATGAAGATCAGAAAAGGAACTTAATGTCCCCAAATGCTTAAAACCGAATTTTAAAGAGTAAGAATAGAAATAACAATGAATATCACTAGAAATATGCATTGTAGGACTCCAAACTTGAGAATGAGAAGCTTATATACCTTGTTCCTCACTCATTGTGAGACACCGTTAATCAACCAAATCCAATAGACCCAAAACAGGAATCTGGAACAGAAATGAGTCCCATGACGATCAGAAAAGGAACCTCATGTCCCCAAATTCTTAAAACAATATTTTAAAGAGGAAGAATGGTGATAACAATGAATACTACTAGAAATATGCATTGTGGGACTCCAAAATGGGGACTGAGAAGCAAATATACCTGGTTACTCACTCATTATGAGGAACCGTTAATCAAACAAATCTAATAGACCAAAAAGAGGAATCTGCAACTGAAATGAGTCCCGTGAAGATTAAAAAAAGTACTTTATGTACCCAATCGCTTAAAACAATTGTAGAGTGAGAATAGTATTAACAATGAATACAACTAGAAATATGTATTGAGGGACTCCTGACTGTAGAATGAGAAGCATATAAACCTTGTTCCTCACTCATTAAGAGACACCGTTAATCAACCAAATCCAATAGTCCCATGAAGAAAAAAAAATGAACATCATGTCCCTGAATTCTTAAAACATAATTTTAAAGAGGATGAATGGTCATAACAACGAATTTCACTATAACTATGCATTGGGGGACTCCTAAATGAGGAATGAAAAGTGTATATACATTGTTTATCATACATTGGGAAACCCCGTTAATCAACCAAATCGAATAGACCAAAATGAGGAATCTGGAACCGAAATGAGTCCCATGAAGATCACAAAACGAACTTCATGTCCCCAAATCCTTATAAAAGAATTTAAAAAGGTAACAATAGTTATAACAACGAATACCACCAGAAATATGCATTGTGGGATTCCTAAATCAAGAATGAGAAGCATAAATACCTTGTTCCTCACTTATAGTGTGACACTGTAAATCAACCAAATCCAATAGCCCAAAAAGAAGAATCTCGAACTGAAAAAAATCCAACGAATATCTGAAAAGGAACATCACATCCCCAAATGCTTAAAACAGAATTTAAAAGAGTCAGAATTGTAATGACAATGAATACCACTAGAAATATGCATTGTGGGATTCTTAAATGAGGAATGAGAAGCATATATACCTTGTTCCTAACTCATTGTGAGACACCGTTAATCAACCTTATCCAATTGTCCAAAAAGAGGAATCTGAAAATGAAATGAGTCCCATGAAGATCAGAAAAAGAACATCATGTCCCCGAATGCTTAAAACATAGTTTTAAAGAGGATGAATGGTCATAAAAATGAATTTCACTAGAAATATGCATTGGGGGACACCTAAATGTGGAATGAAAAGCGTATATACCTTGGTTATCATTCCCGTTAATAAACGAAATCGAATATACAAAAAAAGAGGAATCTGGAACTGAATAAGTCCCATGAAGATCAGAAAGAAAACTACATGTCCCCAAATGCTTAAAACAAAATTGAAAAGGTAAGAATAGTTATAACAATGAATACCACTAGAAATATGCAGTGTGGGATTCCTAACGGAGGAATGAGAAGCATATATACCTTGTTCCTCACTTATAGTGTGACACTGTTAATCAACCAAATCCAATAGACCAAAAAGAGGAATCTGTAACTGAAACGAGTCCAATGAAGATCAGAAACCGAACTTCATGTCCCCAAGTGCTTAAAACAGAATTTTAAAGAGTCAAAATAGTAATAACAATGAATACCACTAGAAATATGCATTGTGGGACTCCAAAATGAGGGATGAGAAGCATATATACCTTGTTTCTCAATTATTTTGAGACACCGTTAATCAACCAAATCCAATAGGCCAAAAAGAGGAATCTGGAACTGAAATGAGACCAATGAATATCAGAAAAGAAATATCATGTCCCCGAATGCTTAAAACAATGAATATCACTAGAAATATGCATTGTGGGACTCCTAAATGAGGAATGAGAAGCGTATATACCTTGTTTATCATTCATTGGGAGACATCGCTAATCAATCAAATCCAATAGACCAAAAAGATGAATCTGGAACTGAAATGAGTCCAATGAAGATCGTAAAAGGATCTTCGTGTTCGCAAATGCTTAAAACTAAATTTAAAAAAGAAAGAATGATCATAACAATGAATACCACTAGAAATATGCATTTTAGGACTCCTAAATGAGGAATAAGAAGCATATATACCTTGTTCCTTACTCATTATGAGACACCGTTAATCAACCAAATCTAATTGACCAAAAAGAGGAATCTGGAACTAAAATGAATCCAATGAAGATTAGAAAAGGAACTTAACGTTCCTGAATGCTTAAAACAGAATTATAAAAGGTAAAAACAGTAATAACAATGAATACCCCTAGAAATATGCATTGTGGGACTCCTAACTGAGGAGTGAGAAGCATATATACCTTGTTTCTCATTCATTAGGAGACATCGTTAATAACCAAAATCCAGTAGACCACAAAGAGGAAACTGGACCTGAAATGAGTCTCATGAAGATCAGAAAAAGAACTTCATGTCCCCAAATGCTTAAAAGAGAATCTGAAAGAGTAAGAATAGTAATAACAATGAATACCACTAGAAATACGCAATGTGGGATTCCTAACTGAGGGATGAGAAGCATATATACCTTGTTTCTCAATTATTGTGAGACACCGTTAATCAACCAAATCAAATAGACCAAAAAGAGGAATCTGGAACTGAAACGAGTCCAATGAATGCCAGAAAAGGAACATCATGTCCCCAAATGCTTAAAATATAATTTTCAAGAGTATGAATGGTCATAACAATGAATACAATAGAAATATGTATTGTGGGACTCCTAAATGAGGAATGAAAAGAGTATATACCTTGTTTATTATTATTTGGGTGACATTGTTAATCAACCTAATCCAATAGACCAAAAAGTGGAATCTGGATCTGAAATGAGTTCAATAAAGATCAGGAAAGGAACTCCATGTTCGCAAATGCTTAAAACCCAATTTTAAAGAGAAAAAAGGTTATAACAATGAATACCACTAGAAATATACATTTTAAGACTCCTAAATGAGGAATGCGAAGCATATATACATTATTCCTCACTCGTTTTGAGACACCGTTAATTAACCAAATCTAATACACCAAAAAGAGGAATCTGGAACATAAATGAATCTCATTATGATCAGAAAAGGAACTTCATGTCCCTGAATGCTTAAAACAGAATTATAAAGAATAAAAACAGCAATAACAATGAATACCACTAGAAATATGCATTGTTGGACTCCTAACTGAGGAATGAGTAGCATATATAACTTGTTTCTCATTCATTGGGAGACATCGTTAATCAACAAAAACCAATAGACCAAAAAGAGGAATATGGACCTGAAATGAGTCCCATGAAGATCAGAAAAAAGAACTTCATGTCCCCAAATGCTTAAAACATAATTTTAAAGAGTAAATATAGTAATAACAATGAATACCACAAGAAATATACATATTGGGACTCTTAAATAAGGAATAAAAAGCATATAAACCTTGTTCCTCACTCATTGTGAGACACCGTTAATCAAGCAAATCAAATAAACAGAAAAAAGGACTCTGGAACTGAAATCAGACCAATGAAGATCACAAACAGAACTTCATGTCCCCAAATGCTCAAAAACATAATTTTAAAGAATAGTAATAACAATGAATACCACTACAAAGATGCATTGTGGGAATCCGAAATGAGGGATGAGAAGCATATATACCTTGTTTCTTATTTATTGTGAGACACTGTTAATTAGCCAAATCCAATAGACTAAAAAGAGGAATCTGGAACTGAAATGATTCCAATGAAGATCAGAAAAGGAACATCATGTCCACGAATGCTTAAAACATATTTTTAAAGAGTATGAATAGTAAAAACAATGAATACCACTAGAGATATGCATTGTGAGACTCCTAAATGAGGAATGAGAAGCAAATATACCTGGTTACTCAATCATTGTGAGGCACCGTTAATCAAACAAATCGAATAGACTGAAAAGAGGAATCTGCAACTGAAATAAGTCCCATGAAGATAAAAAAAGAACTTCATGTCCCCAATTGCTTAAAACCGAATTTTGTAGAGTGAGAATAGTAATAACAATGAATACAACTAGAAATATGCATTGACTGACTCCTAACTGAGGAATGAGAAGCATATAAACCTTGTTCCTCACTAATTGTGAGACTCCGTTAATCAACCAAATCCAATAATCCAAAAAGAGGAATTTGGAAATGAAATGAGTCCCATGAAGATCAGAAAATGAAAGTCATGTCCCGAATGCTTAAAACATAATCTTAAAGAGGTTGAATGGTCATAACAATGCATTTCACTAGAAATATGCATTGGGGGACACCTAAATGAGGAATGAAAAGCGTATATACCTTGTTTATCATTCATTGAAAAACACCGTTAATCAACCAAATCGAATAGACCAAAAAGAGGAATCTGGAACTGAAATGAGTCCCATGAAGATCAGAAAAAGAACTTCATGTCCCGAAATGCTTAAAACATAATTTATAAGGGTAAGAATAGTTGTAACAATGAATACCACCAGAAATTTGCATTGTGGGATTTCTAACGGAGGAATGAGAAGCATACATACCTTATTTCTCATTCATTGGGAGACATCGTTAATCATCAAAATCCAATAGACCAAAAAGTGGAATCTGGAACTGATATGCGTCCAATAAAGATCAGAAAAGGAACATCATGTCCCTAAATCCTTAAAACAGAATTTAAATGAGTAAGAATGGTCATACCAATGAGTATTACTAGAAATAAGCATTGTTAAACTCGTAACTGAGGAATGAGTAGCATATATACCTTGTTTCTCATTCATTGGGAGACATCGTTAATCAACAAAATACAATAGACCAAAAAGACGCATATGGACCTGAAATGAGTCCCAGGAA
>FNXX01000235.1:0-21058 GCA_900108845.1 Iljinskaea planisiliqua | reverse complement strand
TGGACTGGTGGACGAAAATCAGGTTTTCACGATGAAAACCTGTCTGATGGACTGTCGGGATGGACTGACGGGCGAAAAATCAGGTTTTCCAGATGAAAACCTGTCTGATGGACTGTCGGACTGGACTGACGGGGCGAAAAAGGTTTTCGATGAAAACCTGTCTGATGGACTGTCGGGATGGACTGACGGGGCGAAAATCAGGTTTTCCACATGAAAACCTGTCTGATGGACTGTCGGATGGACTGACGGGCCGAAAATCAGGTTTTCGGATGAAAACGTCTGATGGACTGTCGGATGGACTGACGGGGCGAAAATCAGGTTTTTGCGATGAGAAACCTGTCTGATGGACTGTCGGAATGGACTGACGGGGCGAAAATCAGGTTTCTGCGATGAAAACCTTTCTGATGGACTTTCAGGATGGTATGACTGGGGCGAAAATCAGGTTTTCGGGGGTGAAAACCTGTCTGACGGACTGTCCGGATGGACTGGGTAGACGAAAATCAGGTTTTCGCGATGCAAAACCAGTCTGATGGACGGTCGAGATGGTCAGACGGGGCGAAAATCTTGTTTTCGGGATGAAAACCTGTCTGATGGACTGGGTGGACGAAAATCTGGTTTTCGCGATGAAAACCTGTATGATGGACTGTCGGGATGGACTGACGGGGTGAAAATCAGGTTTTCCCCGATGAAAACCAGTCTGATGGACTGTCCGGATGGACTGTCCGGATGGACTGTCCGGATGGACTGGGTGGACAAAAATCAGGTTTTCACGATGAAAACCTGTCTGATGGACTGTTGGGATGGACTGACGGGGCGAAAATCGGTTTTCGTGATGAAAACCAGTCTGATGGACTGTCGGGATGGACTGACGGGGCGAAAACCAGGTTTTCGCGATGAAAACCTGTCTGATGGACTGCCAGGATGGATTGACAGGGCGAAAATCAAGTTTTTGGGGTGAAAACCTGTCTGATGGACTGTCCGGATGGACTGGGTCGACGAATATCAAGTTTTCGCGATGAAAACCTGTCTGATGGACTGTCGGGATGGACTGACTGGGCGAAAATCAGGTTTTCCCAGATGAAAACCTGTCTGATGGACCGTCGGGATGCACTGGGTGGACAAAAATCAGGTTTTCACGAGGAAACCCTGTCTGATGGACTGTCGGGATGGACTGACGGGGCGAAAATCAGGTTTTCCCCGATGAAAACCTGTCTGATGGACTGTCCGGATGGACTGGGTGGACGAAAATCAGGTTTCGTGATGAAAACCTGTCTGATGGACTGTCGGGATGGACTGACGGGGCAAAAATCTGGTTTTCACCGATGAAAACCTGTCGGATGGACAGTCGGGATGGACTGACGGGGTGAAAATCAGGTTTTTATCGAAAACATGTTTGATGGACAATCCGGATGGACTGGGTGGACGAAAATCAGGTTTCCGCGATGAAAACCTGTCTGATGGACTGTCGGGATGGACAGACGGGGCGAAAAACAGGTTTTCCCAGATGAATACCTGTCTGATGGACTGTCGTGATGGGCTGACGGGACGAAAATCAGGTTTTCCCTGTTGAAAACCTGTCTGATGGACCGTCAGGACTGACTGGGTGGACGAAAATCAGGTTTTCGCGATGAAACCTGTCTGGTGGACTGTCCGGATGGACTGGGTGGACGAAAATCAGGTTTTCACTATGAAAACCTGTCTGATGGACTGCCGGGATGGACTGACGGAACGAAAAACTGCTTTTTGGGATGAAAACAAGTCTGATGGACTGTCGGGATGGACTGACGGGGCGAAAATCAGGTTTTCGCGTTGAAAACCTGTCTGATGGACTGTCCGGATGGACTGGGTGGACGAAAATCAGGTTTCGCGATGAAAACCTGTCTGATGGACTGTCGGGATGGACTGACGGGGCGAAAATCAAGTTTTCGCGATGAAAACTTGTCTAATGGACTGTCGTAATGGACTGTCAGGATGGACTGACGGGGCGAAAATCAAGTTTTTGCGATGAAAACCTGTCTGATGGACTGTCGGGATGGACTGACGGGGCGAAAATCAGGTTTTCGCGATGATAACCAGTCTGATGGACTGTCGGGATGGACTGACGGGGCGAAAACCAGGTTTTCGCGATGAAAACCTGTCTGATGGAATGTCAGGATGGATTGACGGGGCGAAAATCAGGTTTTCGGGGTGAAACCTGTCTGATGGACAGTCCGGATGGACTGGGTCGATGAATATCAAGTTTTCGCGATGAATACCTGTCTGATGGACTGTCGGGAAGGACTAACGGGGTGAAAATCAGGTTTTTCCAGATGAAAACCTGTCTTATGGACCGTCGGGATGCACTGGGTGGACGAAAATCAGGTTTTCACGAGGAAACCCTGTCTGATGGACTGTCGGGATGGACGGACGGGGCGAAAATCAAGTTTTCCCCGATGAATACCTGTCTGATGGACTGTCCGGATGGACTGGGTGGACGAAAATCAGGTTTCGTGATGAAAACCTGTCTGATGGACTGTCGGGATGGACTGACGGGGCGAAAATCAGGTTTTCCCCGATGAAAACCTGTCTGATGGACTGTCCGGATGGACTGGGTGGACGAAAATCAGGTTTCGCGATGAAAACATGTCTGATTGTCTGTCGGGATAGACTGACGGGGAGAAAATCAGGTTTTCACTGATGAAAACCTGGCTGATGGACTGTCGGGATGGACTGACGGGGCGAAAATCAGGTTTTTATCGAAAACCTGTTAGATGGACAATCCGGATGGACTGGGTGGACGAAAATCAGGTTTCCGCGATGAAAACCTGTCTGATGGACTGTCGGGATGGACTGACGGGGCGAAAATCAGGTTTTCCCAGATGAAAACCTGTCTAATGGACTGTCGGGATGGACTGACGGGACGAAAATCAGGTTTTCCCCGTTGAAAACCTGTCTGATGGACCGTCAGGACTGACTGGGTGGACAAAAATCAGGTTTTTGCGATGAAAACCTGTCTGTTGGACTGTCCGGATGGATTGGGTGGACGAAAATCAGGTTTTCACAATGAAAACCTGTCTAATGGACTGTCGTGATGGACTGACGGAACGAAAATCTGCTTTTTGGGATGAAAACAAGTCTGATGAACTGTCGGGATGGACTGACGAGGCGAAAATCAGGTTTTCGCGATGAAAACCAGTCTGATGGACTGTCTGGAAGGACTGACGGGACAAAAATCAGGGTTTCCCCGATGAAAACCTATCTGATGGACTGCCAGGATGGACTGACGGGGCGAAAATCAAGTTTTCGCGATGAAAACTTTTCTGATGGACAGTCGTAATGGACTGTCAGGATGGACTGACGGGGCGAAAATCAAGTTTTCGCGATGAAAACCAGTCTGATGGACAGTCGGGATGGACTGACGGGGCGAAAACCAGGTTTTCGCGATGAAAACCTGTCTGATGGAATGTCAGGATGGATTGACGGGGCGAAAATCAGGTTTTCGGGGTGAAAACCTGTCTGATGGACTGTCCGGATGGACTGGGTCAACGAATATCAAGTTTTTGCGATGAATACCTGTCTGATGGACTGTCGGGAAGGACTGACGGGGCGAAAATCAGGTTTCCCAGATGAAACCTGTCTGATGGACCGTCGGGATGCACTGGGTGGACGAATATCAGGTTTTCACGAGGAAAACCTGTCTGATGGACTGTCGGGATGGACGGACGGGGCGAAAATCAGGTTTTCCCCGATGAAAACCTGTCTGATGGACTGGCTGGACGAAAATCAGGTTTCGCGATGAAAACCTATCTGATGGACTGTCGGGATAGACTGACGGGGCGAAAATCAGGTTTTCCTCGATGAAAACCTGTCTGATGGACTGTCCGGATGGACTGGGTGGACGAATATCAAGTTTTCGCGATGAATACCTGTCTGATGGACTGTCGGGATGGACTGACTGGGCGAAAATCAGGTTTTTATTGAAAACCTGTTAGATGGACAATCCGGATGGACTGGGTGGACAAAAATCAGGTTTCCGCGATGAAAACCTGTAAGATGGACTGTCGGGATGGACTGACGGGGCGAAAAACAGGTTTTCCCAGATGAAAACCAGTCTGATGGACTGTCGGGATAGACTGACAGGACGAAAATCAGGTTTTCCCCGTTGAAAACCTGTCTGATGGACCGTCAGGACTGACTGGGTGGACGAAAATCAGGTTTTCGCGATGAAAACCTGTCTGTTGGACAGTCCGGATGGACTGGGTGGACGAAAATCAGGTTTTCACTATGAAAACCTGTCTGATGGACTGTCGGGATGGACTGACGGAACGAAAATCTGCTTTTTGGGATGAAAACAAGTCTGATGGACTGTCGGGATGGACTGACGGGGCGAAAATCAGGTTTTCGCGTTGAAAACCTGTCTGATGGACTGGGTGGACGAAAATCAGGTTTTGCGATGAAAACCTGTCTGATGGACTGTCAGGATGGACTGACGGGGCGAAAATCAAGTTTTCGCGATGAAAACTTGTCTGATGGACTGTCGTAATGGACTGTCAGGATGGACTGACGGGGCGAAAATCAAGTTTTCGCGATGAAAACCTGTCTGATGGACTGTTGGGATGGACTGACGGGGCGAAAATCAGGTTTTCGCGATGAAAACCAGTCTGATGGACTGTCGGGATGGACTGACGTGGCGAAAACCAAGTTTTCGCGATGAAAACCTGTCTGATGGAATGTCAGGATGGATTGACGGGGCGAAAATCAGGTTTTCGGGGTGAAACCTGTCTGATGGACAGTCCGGATGGACAGTCCGGATGGACTGGGTCGACGAATATCAAGTTTTCACGATGAATACCTGTCTGATGGACTGTCGGGAAGGACTAACGGGGCGAAAATCTGGTTTTCCCAGATGAAAACCTGTCTGATGGACCGTCGGGATGCACAGGGTGGACGAAAATCAGGTTTTCACGAGGAAAACCTGTCCGATGGACTGTCGGGATGGACGGACGGGGCGAAAATCCGGTTTTCCCCGATGAATACCTGTCTGATGAACTGTCCGGATGGACTGGGTGGACGAAAATCAGGTTTCGCGATGAAAACCTTTCTGATGGACTGTCGGGATGGACTGACGGGGCGAAAATTAGGTTTTCACTGATGAAAACCTGTCTGATGGACTGTCGGGATGGACTGACGGGGCGAAAATCAGGTTTTTATCGAAAACCTGTTAGATGGACAATCCGGATGGACTGGGTGGACGAAAATCAGGTTTCCGCGATGAAAACCTGTCTGATGGACTGTCGGGATGGACTGACGGGGCCAAAATCAGGTTTCCGCGATGAAAACCTGTCTGATGGACTGTCGGGATGGACTGACGGGGCCAAAATCAGGTTTTCCCAGATGAAAACCTGTCTGATGGACTGTCAGGATGGACTGACGGGACGAAAATCAGGTTTTCCCCGTTGAAAACCTGTCTGATGGACCGTCAGGACTGACTGGGTGGACGAAAATCAGGTTTTTGCGATGAAAACCTGTCTGTTGGACTGTCCGGATGGACTGGGTGGACGAAAATCAGGTTTTCACTATGAAAACCTGTCTAATGTGTTGACCTTTGGTTGAATGGCCGCACCGTCCGTACAAGGTCGGCCGTACAACCACGTCCGTTCTGTCCCGGGGAGCTCTTAGGCGACTTCAAGAAATGTGCAAAGTCCGGGCGTCCGTACTGTACGGCCTCACCGTCCGTACGAGGCCGGACGTTCTTGCACGTTCGTACGTCCCGAGAAGCTTCTTAAAGACCGAGGACGTTGTGCAAAGTCCGGGCGCAAGAAGACAAGGAAGCAATTCATAGGAAGCTTCCTAGAAGTTGCACGAGCCAGCTGGTCATGACCGTTTGTGGATAAGGCCAGCTGGTCAAGCCGTCCCTGTCTCCTTTTTGACCGAAAGATGCTGTCTGTCCCCTCCTTTATGGCGCGTGCTATGAGTCACTAGATTCTGTGGCGTATTCTTGCCAGAGTTCTTTCTTTTATAATGCCTTGTATCATCCTTGTAAACGTTTTCATACACTTTGTTACAATGAAATCTTTCTGGTTCTTCATTCTCTCTTTCTTGTTCTAAACGAAGCTCTCTTATTCTCTCAAACTATTCCGCATAACCTTTCATGGTATCAGAGCCAGGTTGCTAGTTCTGGTGTCTATTCTCTAATCTCTGTTTCGATTCTCTTTCTCATTCACCTACTCAATCTCTTCACCTCAGAATCTCTCAAGCTTTCTTTCTAAAAATCCATGGAGAACACGAAGTTCACAAAACTACCGGTCGTCCTCAAAGGAGGAAGCAACTACTTGCTCTGGGCGAGAACCACCAAGGCTGTTCTTTGTGGTCAAGGGGTCTGGAGCCATGTTGAAGACTCAGAGGAGAGCATCAAACACCCACCAAGTGTGGAAGACAC
This sequence comes from Iljinskaea planisiliqua, assembly GCA_900108845.1. Taxonomy (NCBI): domain Eukaryota; kingdom Viridiplantae; phylum Streptophyta; class Magnoliopsida; order Brassicales; family Brassicaceae; genus Iljinskaea; species Iljinskaea planisiliqua. The sequence continues at coordinate 14,640 of FNXX01000235.1, read as the reverse complement.
ACGGTGGTTTCAAGAAGATCAGTCGGTTCTAGCTATTCTTCAAGGGTCGCTAGACCTGTCTATCCTAGAGGCGTACTCATACTGCGAAACAGCAAGGCAGCTCTGGGAAACCCTCAAAAATGTGTTCGGTAACATCTCAAACCTCACAAGAGTATTTGAAGTGAAGCGGTCCATCAACAATCTCTCTCAGGCAGATATGGAGTTCAATGAGTTCTTTGGGAAGTTCAGGTCACTATGGGCGGAACTGGACATGCTAAGACCAGCAACTATAGACCCTGTTGTACTTGATGACCGAAGGGAACAGGACAAAGTGTTTGCTCTGTTGCTCTGCCTTAGCTCCTCTTACAACGATCTTATCAAGCATATGCTCAGGGCAGATAAGCTTCCTTGCCTTGAAGAGGTGTGTTCGCAGATTCAGAAGGAGCAAGGATCACTTGGATTATTTGGTGGAACAGGGGAACTTCCAACTGCGAATAAAGGTCTGTTCCATGCTACCAACAAGAACTACTCCAAGTCAGAGGATCGTAGGAACTGGATTTGTGACCACTGCAAGAAGAAAGGCACAACAAGGACAAGTGCTGGATACTCCACCCACACCTCAAGCCGGCCAAGTTCAAGGAAGCAAGGGCCAACATTACCGAAGCGGTAGACACTCAGGGGTCAACTTCAGCAGCCAATGGCCAAGGTCAAGTGGAAGGGTCTGAACTTGCTATGGTGGTTCATGGAGGAGTCAGAGGACCGGACAATGACCTAGTAAGGAAGTCGGACCTGGAGGCTCTTATCAAATCCATCATCAATCTAAAGGAGTCTGGTACAACTTATTTCTCAATGACTAGGCCTAGTAAATCTATTGGAACACGGTCATGTAATTCACTTGTTGTAGACTCAGGTGCATCTCATCATATGATTAGTAATCCTGAACTTCTTAGCAATATTAAACCGGCCTTAGGTAGTGTAGTTATAGCAAATGGTGATAAGGTTGCAGTTAGTGGAATTGGAGATCTTAGGTTGTTTGATAAGAAGTCTAAAGCTCTGTACATGCCTAAGTTCACATCCAACTTATTGTCAGTCAAAAGAGTAACAAATGATTTAAATTGCTATGCTATCTTTGGGCCTAACCGTGTACAATTTCAGGATATTGACACTATGCAATTGCTTGGACAAGGTGGAACTAAGGATGATCTATATGTTTTGGAAGACACTTCACCAAGAAATGTCAAACCTGTCTCGTTTTCTTCTTGTTTATCTGTTGGCCTGAATAAATTGTGGCATGCTAGATTAGGCCATCCTCATTTTCATACTTTAAAGTTGTTGCTACCTCAAGTCTCTTTTGATCACTCTGGTTGTGAAGCTTGTATCCTTGGTAAACATTGCAAATTGGTTTTTCCAAAGTTATTGTCTATCTATGAACATTGTTTTGATTTAGTTCATTCAGATGTTTGGACATCTCCTTGCATGTCTAGGGATAGTAACAAATATTTCGTGACATTTATAGATGAGAAATCGAAGTATACTTGGATAACTTTGCTTCCCTCTAAAGATAGAGTGTTTGATGCCTTCATAAACTTTCAAAATTATGTGACTAATCAGTTTAAAGCCAAATTGAAAGTTTTAAGAACAGATAATGGAGGAGAGTACATAAATCACAAGTTCAAAGACCATTTAGCTAAACATGGCATTGTGCATCAAACAAGCTGCCCATATACTCCACAACAAAATGGAGTCGCTGAAAGGAAGAACAGACATCTTATGGAGGTGGCCCGGTCCATGATGTTCCATACAAATGTTCCTAAGAGATTCTGGGGAGATGCAGTAATGACCGCATGCTACTTGATCAACCGAACTCCAACCAGAGTCCTCAATAACTCCTCTCCACTCGAGGTACTCAACAAGTCCAAACCTTCCATTGATTACCTAAAAGTATTTGGGTGTGTTTGTTTTGTCTTAGCCTCAGGAATACAAAGAACCAAACTTGATGCAAAGAGTGTGAAGTGTATGTTCATTGGCTACTCCACTACACAAAAGGGATTCAAGTGTTTCGATCCTACCAACAACCGGACCTATGTTTCCAGAGATGTTAAGTTCTTGGAAAATCAAGGCTTCTATATGGAAAAGGACTGGGATAGCTTGAAGAACTTAGCACAATCATCTTCTGACCGAGCCGCAACTTTGAGGTTCCTCTTAGATCACCTTGGTCACAACAAGGACCAACAACCGGCTGCTCAACCGGCCACTCCACATATGATTCCTCCAGAAGGAGCTCAACCTCAAGATGAGGATCAAACCGGTGCTACCCATGAGGGGGAGCAACCTGAAGAACCTCAAGAGGAGGTCCAAACTAATGCTACCTATGAAAAGGAGCATGATGTGGTAATCCAAGAAGGAGAACCGCAGAGTAGAGCTCCAGTGAGCGACCAGACGACTTCGGACACTCAACCTTTGGTGGACCAGGAGCCAGCTCCTATTGTTCGCAGACGAGTCATGAGGGGCCGGAAGGTTCTAGGGTTTGAGGCTCCTGAAAGCTCAACCTCAACAACAAGCTCTCGCGTCTACTTCAACAGTCAAGCTGTAGCTCATCCAAAATCGAAGCTGTGTGCTCTCTTGCCCTCTTGCCATTTAAACATATTGCATTCCTTACCAAGATTGAAGCTGAGGTCATCCCATCTACGTACGAAGAAGCAATGGCCAGTCCACAATGGAGGGATGCAGTCGCGGCTGAGGTTGGGGCGATGGAAAAGAACCACACGTGGGATGCTTCGGTTCTACCTAAGGGCAAGAAGGTGGTCACGTCCAGATGGGTTTTCACCATCAAGTACAAGACCAATGGAGACATTGATCGCTATAAGGCAAGGCTGGTGGCTCGTGGCTTCACCCAGACGTATGGGAATGACTACAAAGACACATTCGCTCCAGTGGCCAAACTACCCACGGTAAGAGTTGTTTTAGCTTTAGCTGCTAACCTATATTGGGAGTTGTGGCCGATGGACGTTAAGAATGCCTTCCTACAAGGCGACCTTGAAGAGGAAGTGTATATGCAGCTGCCTCCAGGTCTTGAAGACACTATTGACCCAGGCCAAGTGCTACGACTGAGAAAGGCCATCTACGGTCTCAAACAGTCTCCAAGAGCCTGGTATCACAAGCTCAGCCGCACATTGTGGGATCTTGGGTTCCTGCGATCTGAAGCTGATCACAGCCTATTCACTCATAAATCCTCCCAAGGTATAGTTGTTGTTGTCGTCTATGTAGATGACCTGATCATCTCTGGAGACAACAAGGCAGGTATCCTCGCACTCAAGTCTTCTCTTCAAGCATCTTTAGATATTAAAGATCTTGGTGAGCTAAAATATTTCTTGGGTATTGAAGTCTGTCGAAGTACTGATGGCCTCTTTCTTTCCCAAAGAAAGTATGTTCTTGACCTGTTAAAAGAGACATGTACAATGGAATTCAAGCCGGCCGTGAGTCCTCTTGAAGATGGCTACAAGGTCAATCGAGACGGGGAGAAGGAGGATGAGCCCTTTGAAGATCCTGCCTTATACCGCAAGCTAGTGGGTAAGTTAATCTATTTAACACTTACTAGACCTGACTTGTGCTTTTGTGTGAACCAGGTCAGTCAGCACATGAAGGCTCCTACAAAATACCACTGGTCCATGGTTGAAAGAGTCCTCAGGTACCTCAGGGGGAGCTTAGACCACGGTATCTGGATGGGAAAGAATGCAAGCACCGAGATTCTTGGATATTGGGACGCTGACTGGGCTGGAGATAGAATGGACAGGAGGTCCACAACAGGATATTGCACATTTGTTGGAGGCAACATGGTGACTTGGAAGACCAAGAAGCAGAAGGTGGTGGCGTGTTCAACAGCCGAAGCAGAGTACCGGGCCATGAGGAAGCTGACCAATGAGTTGACTTGGCTGAAGAGTTTATTGGCCGACCTCGACATTCAGCAAACCACACCCATGGTGATGCACTGCGACAACCAAGCGGCCATTCATATTGCTTCAAACTCGGTTTTCCACAAACGCACCAAACATATAGAGGTGGACTGCCATAAGGTGCGAGAGAAGATCATGGACGGGACAATTCTTCCGTGTTTCACAAGAAGTGAGGATCAGCTCGCCGACATATTCACGAAGGCCGCAAGACCGAAGGTGTGTGATCACATCTTCAGCAAGCTAGGCCTAGTGAGCTTGGCCCGGAGGTAAGCGCTTCCCTGCTCATGAAGTGCATACTCTTTTCCTTAAACAGAGTTTTTCCCAATGGGTTTTATCTGTTAAGGTTTTTAACGAGGTGCATCTTCATGGGCATTCCAAGCTAAGCATTCTAGGGTGATTCCAGAGTGCTTAGCTTGAGGGGGAGTGTTGACCTTTGGTTGAACGGCCGCACCGTCCGTACTGTATGGCCTCACCGTCCGTACAAGGCCGGCCGTACAACCAAGTCCGTTCTGTCCCGGGGAGCTCTTAGGCGACTTCAAGAAATGTGCAAAGTCCGGGCGTCCGTACTGTACGGCCTCACCGTCCGTACGTGGCCGGACGTTCTCGCACGTCCGTACGTCCCGAGAAGCTTCTTAAAGACCGAGGACGTTGTGCAAAGTCCGGGCGCAAGAAGACAAGGAAGCAATTCATAGGAAGCTTCCTAGAAGTTGCACGAGCCAGCTGGTCATGACCGTTTGTGGATAAGGCCAGCTGGTCAAGCCGTCCCTGTCTCCTTTTTGACCAAAAGATGCTGTCTCTCCCCTCCTTTATGGTGCATCCTATGAGTCACTAGATTCTCTGGCATATTCTCACCAGAGTTCTTTCTTTTATAATGCCTTGTATCATCCTTGTAAACGTTTTCATACACTTTGTTACAATGAAATCTTTCTGGTTCTTCATTCTCTCTTTCTTGTTCTAAACGAAACTCTCTTATTCTCTCAAACTATTCCGCATAATCTTTCATAATGGACTGTCAGGATGGACTGACGGAACGAAAATCTGCTTTTTGGGATGAAAACAAGTCAGATGGACTGTCGGGATGGACTGACGGGGCGAAAATCAGGTTTTCGCGATGAAAACATGTCTGATGGACTCTGGATGGACTGATGGGACAAAAATCAGGGTTTCCCCGCTGAAAACCTGTCTGATGGACTGCCAGGATGGACTGACGGGGCGAAAATCAAGTTTTCGCGATGAAAACTTGTCTGATGGACAGTCGTAATGGACTGTCAGGATGGACTGACGGGGCGAAAATCAAGTTTTCGCGATGAAAACCAGTCTGATGGACTGTCGGGATGGACTGACGGGGCGCAAACCAGGTTTTCGTGATGAAAACCTGTCTGATGGAATGTCAGGATGGATTGACGGGGCGAAAATCAGGTTTTCGAGGTGAAAACCTGTCTGATGGACTGTCCGGATGGACTGGGTCGACGAATATCAAGTTTTCGCGATAAATACCTGGCTGATGGACTGTCGGGAAGGACTGACGGGGCGAAAATCAGGTTTTCCCAGATGAAAACCTGTCTGATGGACCGTCGGGATGCACTGGGTGGACGAAAATCAGGTTTTCACGAGGAAAACCTGTCTGATGGACTGTCGGGATGGACGGACGAGGCGAAAATCAGGTTTTCCCCGATGAAAACCTGTCTGATGGACTGTCCGGATGGACTGGGTGGACGAAAATCAGGTTTCACGATGAAAACCTATCTGATGGACTGTCGGGATGGACTGACGGGGCGAAAATCAGGTTTTCCCTGATGAAAACCTGTCTGATGGACTGTCCGGATGGACTGGGTGGACGAAAATCAGGTTTCGCGATGAAAACCTGTCTGATGGACTGTCGGGATGGACTGACGGGGCGAAAATCAGGTTTTCACTGATGAAAACCTGTCTGATGGACTGTCGGGATGGAGTGACGGGGCGAAAATCAGGTTTTTATCGAAAACCTGTTAGATGGACAATCCGGATGGACTGGGTGGACGAAAATTAGGTTTCCGCGATGAAAACTTGTCTGATGGACTGTCGGGATGGACTGACGGGGCGAAAAACAGGTTTTCCCAGATGAAAACCTGTCTGATGGACTGTCGGGATGGACTGACGGGACGAAAATCAGGTTTTCCCCGTTGAAAACCTGTCTGATGGACCGTCAGGACTGACTGGGTGGACGAAAATCAGGTTTTCGCGATGAAAACCTGTCTGTTGGACTGTCCGGATGGACTGGGTGGAAAAAAATCAGATTTTCACTATGAAAACCTGTCTGATGGACTGTCGGGATGGACTGACGGAACGAAAATCTGCTTTTTGGGATGAAAACAAGTCTGATGGACTGTCGGGATGGACTGACGGGGCGAAAATCAGGTTTTCGCGTTGAAAACCTGTCTGATGGACAGTCCGGATGGACTGGGTGGACGAAAATCAGGTTTTGCGATGAAAACCAGCCTGATGGACTGTCGGTATGGACTGACGAAGCGAAAATCAGGTTTTCGCGATGAAAACCTGTCACATGCAATGTCGGGATGGAATGAGGGGGCGAAAATCAGGTTTTCGCGATGAAAACCTGGCTGATGGACTGTCGGGATTGACTGACGTGGCGAAAATCAGGTTTTCGCAATGAAAACCTGGCTGATGGACTGTCGGGATGGACTGATGGGGCGAAAATCAGGTTTTCGTGATGAAAACAAGTCTGATGGACTGTCGGGATGGACTGACGGGGCGAAAATCAGGTTTCTGCGAAAAAATCCTTTCTGATGGACTCTCAGGATGGATTGACGGGGTGAAAATCAGGGTTTTGCGATGCAAAATCAGTCTGATGAACGGTCGAGATGGTCAGACGGGGCGAAAATCTTGTTTTCGGGATGAAAACCTGACTGATGGACTGGGTGGACGAAAATCTGGTTTTCGCGATGAAAACCTGTCTGATGGACAGTCGGGATGGACTGACGGGGTGAAAATCAGGTTTTCCCTGATGAAAACCAGTCTGATGGACTGTCCGGATGGACTGGGTAGACGAAAATCAAGTTTTCGCGATTAAAACCTGTTTGATGGACTGTCGGGATGGACTGACGGGGCGAAAATCTGGTTTTCGCGATGAAAACCAGTCTCATGGACTGTCGGGATGGACTGACTGGGCGAAAACCATGTTTTCGCGATGAAAACCTGTGTTATGGACTGTCAGGATAGATTGACGGGGCGAAATCAGGTTTTCGGGGTGAAAACCTGTCTGATGGACTGTCCGGTTGGACTAGGTAGACGAATATCAAGTTTTCGCGATGAATACCTATCTGATGGACTGTCGGGATGGACTGACGGGGCGAAAATCAGGTTTTCCCAGATAAAACCTGTCTGATGGACCGTCGGGATGCACTGGGTGGACGAAAATCAGGTTTTCACGAGGAAAACCTGTCTGATGGACTGTCGGGATGGACTGACGGGGCGAAAATCAGGTTTTCCCCATTGAAAACCTGTCTGATGGACTGTCCGGATGGACTGGGTGGACGAAAATCAGGTTTTCGCGATGAAAACCTGTCTGATGGACTGTTGGGATGGACTGACGGGGCGAAAATTAGGTTTTCCCAGATGAAAACTTGTCTGATGGACCGTCGGGATGGACTGGGTGGACGAAAATCAGGTTTTCGCGATGACAACCAGTCTGATGGACTGTCGGGATGGACTGAAAGGACAAAAATCAGGTTTTCCCCACTGAAAACCTATCTGATGGACTGTCAGGATGGACTGACGGGGCGAAAATCAAGTTTTCGCGATGAAAACCTGTCTGATGGACTGTCGGGATGGACTGACGGGGCGAAAATCAGGTTTTCGCGATGAAAACCTGTCAGATGGAATGTCGGGATGGACTGACGGGGAGAAAATCAAGTTTTCGCGATGAAAACCTGGTTGATGGACTGTCGTGATGGACTGACGTGGCGAAAATCAAGTTTTCGCAATGAAAACCTCTCTGATGGACTGTCAGGATGGACTGATGGGGCGAAAATCAGGTTTTCGATGAAAACCTGCCTAATTGATTGTCCGAAGGGACTAGGTGGACAAAAATCAGGTTTTCACAATGAAAACCTGTCTGATGGACTGTCGGGATGGACTGACGGGGCGAAATCAGGTTTTCCTCGATGAAAACCTGTCAGGATGGACTGACGGGGCGAAAATCAAGTTTTCGCGATGAAAACCAGTCTGATGGACTGTCAGGATGGACTGACGGGGCTAATATCAGGTTTTCGCGATGAAAACCTGTCACATGGAATGTCGGGACGGACTGACGGGGCGAAAATCAGGTTTTCGCGATGAAAACCTGGCTGATGGACTGTCGGGATGGTCTGACATGGCGAAAATCAGGTTTTCGCGATGAAAACAAGTCTGATGGACTGTCGGGGCGAAAATCAGGTTTTCAAGATGAAAACCTGCATGATGGACTGTTGGGATGGACTGACGGGGCGAAAATCAGGTTTCCGCGATGAAAACCTCTCTGATGGACTGTCAGGATGGATTGACGGGGCGAAAATTAGGTCTTCAGGGTGAAAACCTGTCTGATGGACTGTCCGGATGGTTTGGGTAGACGAATATCAGGTTTTCGCGATGAAAACCTGTCTGATGGACAGTCGGGATGGACTGACGGGGCGAAAATCAGGTTTTCGCGATGCAAAACCAGTCTGATGGACGGTCGGGATGGTCAGGCGGGGCGAAAATCTTGTTTTCGGGATGAAAACTTGTCTGATGGACTGGGTGGACGAAAATCTGGTTTTCGCGAAGAAAACCAGTCTGATGGACTGTCATGATGGACTGACAGGGTGAAAATCGATGAAAACCAGTCTGATGGACTGGGTGGATGAAAATCTGCTTTTCGCGATGAAAACCTGTCTGCTGGACTGTCGGGTTGGACTGACGGGGCGAAAATCAGGTTTTCGCGATAAAAACTAGTCTGATGGACTGTCGGGATGGACTCACGGGGCGAAAACCAGGTTTTCGCGATGAAAACCTGTTTGATGGACTGTCAGGATGGATTGACGGGGCAAAAATCAGGTTTTCGGGGTGAAAACCTGTCTGATGGACTGTCCGGATGGACTGGGTAGACGAATATCATGTTTTCGCGATGAATACCTGTCTGATGGACTGTTGGGATGGACTGACGGGGCGAAAATCAGGTTTTCCCAGATGAAAACCTATCTGATGGACCGTCGGGATGCACTGGGTGGACGAAAATCAGGTTTTCACGAGGAAAACCTGTCTGATGGACTGTCGGGATGGACTGACGGGGCGAAAATCAGACTTTCCCCGATGAAAACCTGTCTGATGGACTGTCCGGATGGACTGGGTGGGCGACAATCAGGTTTTCACTGTCTGATGGACTGTCGGGATGGACTGACGGGGCGAAAATCAGGTTTTCCCCGATGAAAACCTGTCTGATGGACTGTCGGGATGGACTGACGGGACGAAAATCAGGTTTTCCCCGTTGAAAACCTGTCTGATGGACCGTCAGGACTGACTGGGTGGACGAAAATCAGGTTTTCGCAATGAAAACCTGTCTGTTGGACTGTCTGGATGGACTGGGAGGACGAAAATCAGGTTTTCACGATGAAAACCTGTCTGATGGACTGTCGGGATGGACTGACGGAACGAAAATCTGCTTTTTGGGATGAAAACAAGTCTGATGGACTGTCGGGATGGACTGACGGGGTGAAAATCAGGTTTTCGTGATGAAAACCAGTCTGATGGACTGTCTGGATGGACTGACGGGACAAAAATCAGGGTTTCCCCAATGAAAACCTGTCTGATGGACTGTCAGGATGGACTCACGGGGCGAAAATCAAGTTTTCACGATTAAAACCTGTCTGATGGACTGCCGTAATGGACTCACGAGGCGAAAATCAGGTTTTCGCGATGAAAACCTGGCTGATGGACTGTCAGGATGGACTGAGGGGGCGAAAATCAGGTGTTCGATGAAAACCTGCTTGATGAACCGTCGAGATGGACTAGGTGGACGAAAATCTGGTTTTCACGATGAAAACCTGTCTGATGGACTGTCGGGATGGACTAACGGGGCGAAATCAGGTTTTCCCCGATGAAAACCTGTCTGATGGACTGTCAGGATGGACTGACGGGGGGGGAAAATCAAGTTTTCGCGATGAAAACCAGGCTGATGGACTGTCGGGATGGACTGACGGGGCGAAAATCAGGTTTCCGCGATGAAAACCTTTCTGTTGGACTGTTCGGATGGACTGGGAGGACGAAAATCAGGTTTTCCCAGATGAAAACCTATCTGATGGACCGTCGGGATGCATTGGGTGGACGAAAATCAGGTTTTCACGAGGAAAACCTGTCTGATGGACTGTCGGGATGGACTGACGGGGCGAAAATCAGATTTTCCCCGATGAAAACCTGTCTGATGGACTGTCCGGATGGACTGAGTGGGCGAAAATCAGGTTTTCCCCGATGAAAACCTGTCTGATGGACTGTCGGGATGGACTGATGGGACGAAAATCAGGTTTGCCCCGTTGAAAACCTGTCTGATGGACCGTCAGGACTGACTGGGTGGACGAAAATAAGGTTTTCGCGATGAAAACCTGTCTGTTGGACTGTCCGGATGGACTGGGAGGACGAAAATCAGGTTTTCACGATGAAAACCTGTCTGATGGACTGTTGGGATGGACCGACGGAACGAAAATCTGCTTTTTGGGATGAAAACAAGTCTGATGGACTGTCGGGATGGACTGACGGGGTGAAAATCAGGTTTTCGTGATGAAAACCAGTCTGATGGACTGTCTGGATGGACTGATGGGACAAAAATCAGGGTTTCCCCGATGAAAACCTGCCTGATGGACTGTCAAGATGGACTCACGGGGCGAAAATCAAGTTTTCGCGATTAAAACCTGTCTGATGGATTGTCGTAATGGACTGACGAGGCGAAAATCTGGTTTTCGCGATGAAAACCTGGCTGATGGACTGTCAGGATGGACTGAGGGGGCGAAAATCAGGTTTTCGATGAAAACCTGCTTGATGAACCGTCGGGATGGACTGACGGGGCGAAAATAAGGTTTTCCCAGATGAAAACTTGTCTGATGGACCGTCGGGATGGACTGGGTGGACGAAAATCAGGTTTTCGCGATGACAACCAGTCTGATGGACTGTCGGGATGGACTGACAGGACAAAAATCAGGTTTTCCCCGCTGAAAACCTGTCTGATGGACCGTCAGGACGTACTGGATGGATGAAAATCAGGTTTTCGCGATGAAAACCTGTCTGATGGACTGTCGGGATGGACTGACGGGGCGAAAATCAGGTTTTCGCGATGAAAACCTGTCAGATGGAATGTCGGGATGGACTGACAGGGCGAAAATCAGGTTTTCGCGATGAAAACCTGGTTGATGGACTGTCGTGATGGACTGACGTGGCGAAAATCAAGTTTTCGCAATGAAAACCTCTCTGATGGACTGTCAGGATGGACTGATGGGGCGAAAATCAGGTTTTCGATGAAAACCTGCCTGATGGATTGTCCGAATGGACTAGGTGGACAAAAATCAGGTTTTCACAATGAAAACCTGTCTGATGGACTGTCGGGATGGACTGACGGGGCGAAATCAGGTTTTCCTCGATGAAAACCAGTCAGGATGGACTGACGGGGCGAAAATCAAGTTTTCGCGATGAAAACCAGTCTGATGGACTGTCAGGATGGACTGACGGGGCTAATATCAGGTTTTCGCGATGAAAACCTGTCACATGGAATGTCGGGACGGACTGACGGGGCGAAAATCAGGTTTTCGCGATGAAAACCTGGCTGATGGACTGTCGGGATGGTCTGACATGGCGAAAATCAGGTTTTCGCGATGAAAACAAGTCTGATGGACTGTCGGGGCGAAAATCAGGTTTTCAAGATGAAAACCTGCATGATGGACTGTCGAGATGGACTGACGGGGCGAAAATCAGGTTTCCGCGATGAAAACCTTTCTGATGGACTGTCAGGATGGATTGACGGGGCGAAAATTAGGTCTTCAGGGTGAAAACCTGTCTGATGGACTGTCCGGATGGTTTGGGTAGACGAATATCAGGTTTTCCCAATGAAAACCTGTCTGATGGACAGTCGGGATGGACTGACGGGGCGAAAATCAGGTTTTCGCGATGCAAAACCAGTCTGATGGACGGTCGGGATGGTCAGACGGGGCGAAAATCTTGTTTTCGGGATGAAAACTTGTCTGATGGACTGGGTGGACGAAAATCTGGTTTTCGCGAAGAAAACCAGTCTGATGGACTGTCAGGATGGACTGGCGGGGTGAAAATCAGGTTTTCCCCGATGAAAACCAGTCTGATGGACTGGGTGGACGAAAATCTGCTTTTCGCGATGAAAACCTGTCTGCTGGACTGTCGGGTTGGACTGACGGGGCGAAAATCAGGTTTTCGCGATAAAAACTAGTCTGATGGACTGTCGGGATGGACTAACGGGGCGAAAACCAGGTTTTCGCGATGAAAACCTGTTTGATGGACTGTCAGGATGGACTGACGGGGGGGAAAATCAAGTTTTCGCGATGAAAACCAGGCTGATGGACTGTCGGGATGGACTGACGGGGCGAAAATCAGGTTTCCGCGATGAAAACTTTTCTGTTGGACTGTCCGGATGGACTGGGAGGACGAAAATCAGGTTTTCCCAGATGAAAACCTATCTGATGGACCGTCGGGATGCATTGGGTAGACGAAAATCAGGTTTTCACGAGGAAAACCTGTCTGATGGACTGTCGGGATGGACTGACGGGGCGAAAATCAGATTTTCCCCGATGAAAACCTGTCTTATGGACTGTCCGGATGGACTGGGTGGGCGAAAATCAGGTTTTCCCCGATGAAAACCTGTCTGATGGACTGTCGGGATGGACTGATGGGACGAAAATCAGGTTTGCCCCGTTGAAAACCTGTCTGATGGACCGTCAGGACTGACTGGGTGGACGAAAATAAGCTTTTCGCGATGAAAACCTGTCTGTTGGACTGTCCGGATGGACTGGAAGGACGAAAATCAGGTTTTCACGATGAAAACCTGTCTGATTAACTGTTGGGATGGACTGACGGAACGAAAATCTGCTTTTTGGGATGAAAACAAGTCTGATGGACTGTCGGGATGGACTGACGGGGTGAAAATCAGGTTTTCGTGATGAAAACCAGTCTGATGGACTGTCTGGATGGACTGATGGGACAAAAATCAGGGTTTCCCCGATGAAAACCTGCCTGATGGACTGTCAGGATGGACTCACGGGGAGAAAATCAAGTTTTCGCGATTAAAACCTGTCTGATGGATTGTCGTAATGGACTGACGAGGCGAAAATCTGGTTTTCGCGATGAAAACCTGGCTGATGGACTGTCAGGGTGGACTGAGGGGGCGAAAATCAGGTTTTCGATGAAAACCTGCTTGATGAACCGTCGGGATGGACTGACGGGGCGAAAATAAGGTTTTCCCAGATGAAAACTTGTCTGATGGACCGTCGGGATGGACTGGGTGGACGAAAATCAGGTTTTCGCGATGACAACCAGTCTGATGGACTGTCGGGATGGACTGACAGGACAAAAATCAGGTTTTCCCCGCTGAAAACCTGTCTGATGGACCGTCAGGACGTACTGGATGGATGAAAATCAGGTTTTCGCGATGAAAACCTGTCTGATGGACTGTCGGGATGGACTGACGGGGCGAAAATCAGGTTTTCGCGATGAAAACCTGTCAGATGGAATGTCGGGATGGACTGACGGGGCGAAAATCAGGTTTTCGCGATGAAAACCTGGTTGATGGACTGTATTGATGGACTGACGTGGCGAAAATCAAGTTTTCGCAATGAAAACCTCTCTGATGGACTGTCAGGATGGACTGATGGGGCGAAAATCAGGTTTTCGATGAAAACCTGCCTGATGGATTGTCCGAATGGACTAGGTGGACAAAAATCAGGTTTTCACAATGAAAACCTGTCTGATGGACTGTCGGGATGGACTGACAGGGCGAAATCAGGTTTTCCTCGATGAAAACCTGTCAGGATGGACTGACGGGGCGAAAATCAAGTTTTCGCGATGAAAACCAGTCTGATGGACTGTCAGGATGGACTGACGGGGCTAATATCAGGTTTTCGCGATGAAAACCTGTCACATGGAATGTCGGGACGGACTGACGGGGCGAAAATCAGGTTTTCGCGATGAAAACCTGGCTGATGGACTGTCGGGATGGTCTGACATGGCGAAAATCAGGTTTTCGCGATGAAAACAAGTCTGATGGACTGTCGGGGCGAAAATCAGGTTTTCAAGATGAAAACCTGCATGATGGACTGTCGAGTTGGACTGACGGGGCGAAAATCAAGTTTCCGCGATGAAAACCTTTCTGATGGACTGTCAGGATGGATTGACGAGGCGAAAATTAGGTCTTCAGGGTGAAAACCTGTCTGATGGACTGTCCGGATGGTTTGGGTAGACGAATATCAGGTTTTCCCAATGAAAACCTGTCTGATGGACAGTCGGGATGGACTGACGGGGCGAAAATCAGGTTTTCGCGATGCAAAACCAGTCTGATGGACGGTCGGGATGGTCAGACGGGGCGAAAATCTTGTTTTCGGGATGAAAACTTGTCTGATGGACTGGGTGGACGAAAATCTGGTTTTCGCGAAGAAAACCAGTCTGATGGACTGTCAGGATGGACTGGCGG